>CAOLHI010006548.1:0-29791 GCA_948474755.1 Ctenosaura bakeri
GAGCTCGGACCGGGTGTCCCTGCAGGGAAGGGGGGGTGGAATGGATTTGACCCTGGGGGGGTCTCTTGCCCCGGAGCGTTCCAGGGTTCCGTCCCTCGATGCCGCGCCCTGCAGGGACTTGAGCCGAGCCTCGGCCAGAAGGAGCCGGGCGGCGGAGGGAAGGAGAGGGGCTGGGGGGGGAGAGGCCCCGTCTCCCTCTCTCTGCTCTCTCTCTCGCTCTCTCTCTCTCTCTGTGCAAGGGGGGAGACGGGGAGCGGGGCGAAGTCTCCTTTTCCCCTCCTTTGGCGCCCCTTCCCCCCCAAAGGTCCGCCGCCTGCCCCGTTCCTCCCCCGGTCTCCCCGAGGGCCGCCTGGCCGGACACCCCCCTCTCTTCCCCTCCCGCAGGCTCGCTTTCCGCGGCCGGATCCGCCTGGTTCTCCGCGGGAGGGGCGAACTCCTGGAGGGCCTCCCCGGGACCCCTCTCGAGGAGGGCGGCGTCTTGGCGAGGAGAGGTCTGGAGACCTGGCCGAGGTGAGCCCCCCCGGGAGTCCCGCCCCCTCCCCGCATCAGGGCCCCGGCCCCCCTCCCGCCCTGCCTGCCCGGCTGCCTGCCGACCATTTGTTCCCGGGCGGGAGAGCGGCGGATCGGGGCCTCCTTGCCTCCCCGGCCCCGCTCCGTCCGGCTCGCCTCCCCCTCCGGCCCCCCTCCTCTTCCTCCTCCTCCTCCCGTTCAGTCTTCAACCGGGACCCCTGCAGACCCCACGGGGAGGGGTCTGGAAGAAGAGCTGCAGGCGCGGGAGGGGGCGGCGAGGGTGGGCGGCAGCTTCCTTGGGCGTCGAGAGGGATTCGACGAACGGTCGCCAAAGCCCCCAGTGCCGGTCCCTTTGGGGTTCATCCACAGAGCCTGGGCAGAGCGGAGCAAGGGCCTCGGGTGGCAGGTCCTCTTGGGACGGAAAAAGGAGGCCTCTTTCTCCCTTTCGTTACCCCTGACCCCCGCTGCACCCCCCCTTTCCTGGGCTTTTCTTGGCTCTCCTCCCCAAACAGTTCTGTAACCTGACCAAGAAAAGTATATTGCCTAAAAAGGTCCCAGAGGTAACCCTGGTTCCGATCCATTCTGTGTTTTTGCCCAAATCCCCCAACACGGAGAATCGGAGACAGGGCATTTCCTGCGTCCCAACCCCTAAGATGCCAACCAGCCCCCTTCCCCAGGGAGAGCAGGAGGGGCGCCTGCCTTCCCCGGGGGCTGCCTGGGGCCCAGAGATCCTTCCCCCCCCGCTAGAGGCCGAGGGTGAGGGTCTGGAGCCAGACTGCCCCTCCTGGAGGGGAATTTGGAGGAGAGTGAAGAACCGCCGAGCAGCCAGCCAGCTGGTCCTCAGAGAGAGCGCGCAGAACAAAAATGGAGTCTGGGCCCATCATCCAAAAACTTCTTGGGAATAAGAGTTTCTCAGAGTGTCAGCTAGAACTGAAACGGCTCAGCCTCCTTTTCAGCAGAGCAGCAGGAGAAGGATGTCTAGATTTGCCTCTGGCTTTCCCGATCTCAGACCGAGGGAAGAAGCAGAACAAATGCAGGCAGCTCCAGCTCACAGCCTTGGACAGGCTTCCTAAGGGCCTCTCCGTTTGCACCTGCACTGGGGAGCACTCATCCTAACTGGCTAGTGAATAGCGTGGCTTCCTTCCTAACTCGCCCTCTTCTGACGGAGATGCCAAGCGTGGTCAGAGAGGAGGGAGGGGAAGCGAAAGAGGGGAGGAGGAGAAGGCTGGGGGGTCCTGCCTGCGGGGTCAAGGGGGAGGCAGAGGTCGCCCCTGCGGCTGGGAACGTCGCCCCCTCCCTCCCTGGCGCCCCGCGGAGGCAGCGGCGGGGCTGGGTCGGTCCTTCGGGCCCAGGGAGGGGCCCCCATGTTCCCCAGCGCCCCTAGGAAGGCTCCGCCGGGGCTCCGGGGACGCAGCCGGCGCGCCCCGCCTGCCGGGATGCCCTTCCCCCGGGGACGACGTCGGGGGAGTGCAGGCGCTCCTCCCCTTCGGGGCCTCCTCCGGCCCCTCTTCTTCCCAGTTTGGCCGAAGGAGGGCAGAGCGCCCCCGGCTCCGCTCGCCTTCAGGCTCCCCGAAAGAGTTTCTGCCAAAGATGTTGGGAGTGGGTGGCCCCGGGGGTCTCTTCCCCCTCGAGGACTCTGGGGGCTTCAGACTCGAGCGGAGCCTCCACCAGAAGGAGAGTCGGGGGGCCCCGAAGCCGAGGGGCCAAAGGCACGGGGAGGGAGGGAGGGAGGGGGGCCAGGGCAGCGGAGCGGAAAGAGCCCCAGCTTCCCCTCTCCTTCCCCTCCTCTGGTTCTCTCTCTGCAGTGGGGGAGGGGGACCTCCCTCGGGGGCCCCCGGAGAGACGCCTGGCCTGACGCCCCCTCTGCCCCCTTCCTCAACCCTCCCCTCTCCCCCACAGAGGCATTTTCAACATACGAATTCAAGTGATCATCACCCCCTCCGAGGGCGGCTGGAGGAGCCCCCGGTTGGCGACCCTACCAGGGAACCCCTTCGGGGAGGATGCCGGCCTCTTCGCGGACCAGTCGCCCGGCGAGGACACCCTGGGCAAGCTGGCGGAGGTGAGCCCTCCCCCGCACCCCGCTTCCCTTCCCCCCCGGCCCCGTCCCCTCGCCCTCCCCTCGCCCTGCCTGCCGCCCCCCGGAGGCTGGGCTGGAGGGGGGCGGGAGGGAGGGAGGGTGGCGGATCGGGGCCCCCTCCTCTGTCCCTCCTCTTTCCCGCTCATCCCCCCCGGGCCTCTCTTCCTCTCCCGCAGGTCGCCGGGTCCCTCCAGAGGCTCCGAGCGGCTCCAAAGCGGGGGATCCTGATGGACGTCGCCCCCGTCCCGGTCATGGTCCGGCTGGTCTAGACGGCGGGAGGGAGCCGCCCGGCGGAAGGGCGCCCGCGACCCCTTTCCCCCTTCCTTCCTTCCCCCTCCCTCCCCTCCCCTCCCCCCCCCGGAATAATAAACTCCTCCTGAGAAGCAAGAAGCAAACCGGCTTCGGGCGCCTCTTTGTGTTGGGAGGGGAGGGGGCCGAGCTTGGACGAGGAAGGGGCTCCCTATTCCAGGGGAGGGTCCTTTGGGGGGAATCCCTCCGCCCGGGTCCCCCATCTCAGCAATCCTCCGCCCCCCTGAACTCCTAGGGAGACCCCTCTGCGCCTCCGAAGGGCCCAAGGCTAAACCGGACCTTCCAGTGCGCACCTCCGGCCGGCCTCCCCGCCTGCCTGCCCAGCTTCCCCAGGGCGCCCTCTGGCATCCCATAATGAAAATACCTGGGTCCCAAGTCCCTCAGGGCCTCAAGTGTCTTCCCTGGAAGCATATTGGCTGCTGGTACAACTCCTCAAAGTGGAGTCCTATGGCTATTCTATTCCATGGCGTCCCTGCCCCATTCTCTACTTCCCCCCAAGCCATTACTCAGGCCCTGGCAAATGCCCCTCCTGCCCAAAGTTAATCAGAGGGCAGAGCTACAAGTCCTGGGCCGAGCCCAAAGTCTCTCCTCCTCCTCCTCTTCCTCTTCCTCTTGCTCTCCAGCCTCCACGATTCAGGCTGCATCAGGCCCCTTTCAGTCTATTGGAGGGGGCATCCATGCAGCCCTCCTCTCTTCCTCAGGACCCTTTGGGAAAGGCAGCCCCAGACCCTTGGATCCCGCAGGGCGGAAGGAAGGGCTGGGTAGACCACTCCCAGAAGGTCAGCAGCAGAGGGCAGAGTTTGTCCTGTGGAGCCTTCCCAACTCACAAGGAGGCCAGTAGGAAAACTGAGGTCTGGTTCCCCCCTTATGCCACCTCCCAGACCCTGGAACACCCCATGAAACTGTAAGTGGAGTGGCTTTTAAATCTGGCACATAATAGGCATCATAATCTCTTAAAGTTTCTATCCTGTTGGGGCCAAGATTTGTTTGCAAAAGGACTGTGCCTTTCCCTTTAGCAAGCACCGATTGCCCATTAGCAAGGTAGATAGGAAAATTTATGCTTGTGTCAATATCCACAAACAATTCTCTGCGATTAAAATAATGACTAGTAGCACCACTGTCAACAATCACATTGTGATTTTGATATTGCGTAGATTGCAGCGAAGATTTCTTCTTGGAGTTAAAAATACCTTTATCATTAGGTTTCTGTTGCTTGTGTTGCTGTCCCTTAGGCTTTGATCTGTTAATTTGGCTGCCTTTTCTCCTCGGTGAAGAAAACTCTTTGATATGCAAATTTTCCCCATTAGAAATGTAGAGGGGAGCCCTATCTGGCTATTTGCCCACTTGTTCTAACAACAAGATGGGTGGGGGGAGAGAATGCTGGGATTAGATTTCCAACAGAAACATGGCTCCCCCTCTAGGGAGCACCCTTCAGGGGGCTTCCTTTGCTGTCCCTGATGGAGGAGGCCTTCCTCCCTTCCCAGGGGTCCGTCCAATGGTTGCCTACTGTTGGGACCCCGGGAATTCCTGGTCGTAGGAGATCCTGCCCATCAAACGCTCCAGCGAAGGTCCAGCAGCTGGCTGAGGAGGCAGCCTTGCTCTTCTCGGTGGGAGCGAATGGTTTGCAGGGATGGAGGGTCAGGGCGCCTCATGACCCTTCACACTTCTTACAAAATAGGCACCTGAAGGAGAGCAGCCAGGGGTCCCTTCTGGTCAGAGAAATTGGAAGAGCTAGAAAGCTTATCTCCTTCAGGGGCTGGCGGGCGCCCCCCCTTCCATAAGAGTGTCAGAAAGCTCTTCCTTCTCCGTACTGGGAATGAAAGGCCCCAAAATTCCATCTTTTTGAACGTAGGTCCTTCAATCACCCGAAATGTGTGCCTTGGGTAATTTAGGAATGTGGACCATTTATTAGGGGCATTTCACATGTGTCCAATTAGATAATTGGTTTGTTGTCTTGTTAAAATACAGCTCTTGAGATTGAAAAAGCAATTTGTGATATTGAATTCTGGTTGGTCTCCGAGAACCCCAAAAGAGGTACAGCAGCTTCAGGTCTCTGCCCCAATCCTGCCTTTTGGGGGGCAGTTTCACTGGAGCAGCAGCGGATGTTGGGCACCCCTTGGGGAGCCGAACACGTGAATTTGAAGATGATGGGGATGAGGATGCTTCTGTCCAAACCTGAGCAGGTCCTGCGACCTCAGGGCAGCGGGTGTCTAATGCCCAGCATTATTGCCTTTTCCAAGGAGCGGCACCTCCTTATTAACTTGCAATACCCACAGTTTGGGCCTCTCTCTGCTCTCAGACCCATGGATTGATCTTTTCGGAGACCATGAGATCCTCTGAACTATCCTCCGGCATCACCTGTCAGATGACTTGATTCTCTCCCTCTCGCCTTCCTTTCCTGTCCAGGTTTCACAGCCAGACGGGCTCTTGGGCACTTTCTTTTCCGGGGCATCACCCTAGACTGAAGCCTACCGCATGCCAAAGGGCAGCAGCAGCAGCAGCACTTGGGAGCCCCCCCCATTCCTTTGCTCCATACTGGGGGGTTGCGCTTGAGGGCACTTCCCCACCTCATAGAATCATAGAATCATAGAAATTCAGAGTTGGAAGAGACCACACAGGCCATCCAGTCCAACCCCCTGCCATGCAGGAACACCCTCAAAGTACTCCCTTTGACAGATGGCCATCAAGCCTCTGCTTAAAAACCTCCAAGGAAGGAGACTCCACTACACTCCGAGGCAACAGATTCCACTGCCGAACAGCCCTGACTGTCAGGAAGTTCTTCCTGAGGTTCAGGTGGAATCTCCTTTCCTGAAGCTTGAATCCATTGCTTCTTGTCCTGGTCTCTGGAGCGGCAGAGAACAAGCCCTCTCCCTCCTCTACATGGCATCCCTTCAAATATTTAAACATGGCTCTTATGTCCCCTCTTAACCTTCTCTTCTGCAGACTAAACATACCCAGCTCTCTAAGTCTATCCTCATAGGGCTTCATGGCTTCCAGACCTCTCACCATTTTGGTCGCCCTCCTCTGGACTTGCTCCAGCTTGTCAATATCCTCCTTGAATTGGGGTGCCCAGAACTGGACACAGGATTCAAGATGGGGTCTAACCAAAGCAGAGTAGAGTGGTACCAGTACCTCCCTCGATCTAGACACCATACTCCTATTGATGCAGCCGAGAATTGCATTGGCTTTCTTGGCTGCCGCATCACACTGCTGACTCATGTTCAGCTTGTGGTCTATGAAGACTCCCAGATTCCTTTCACACACCCTGCTATCCAGCCACGTGTCCCCCATCCTATATTTCTGTATTCCATTCTTTCTACCTAAGTGCAGGACCTTACACTTCTCTCTGTTGAATTTCATTTTGTTTGCCTTGGCCCAGCTCTCCAATCTATCCAGGTCATTTTGAATTTTGATCTGTCCTCTGGCGTATTAGCAACCCCTCCCAATTTGGTGTCCTCTGCAAATTTGATGAGCATGCCCTCTATTCCTTCATCCAAGTCGTTGATAAAAATATCGAACAGCACTGGACCCAGGACAGAACCCTGTGGCACCCCACTAGTCAGTTCCCTCCAGGAGGAAAAGCAGCCATTGGTGATCACCCTTTGGGTTCGGTTGGTCAACCAATTACAAACCCAACTAACAGTAGCCCTGTCCAGCCCACATTTTACCAGCTTCGTTGCAAGAATGTCATGGGGAACTTTGTCAAAGACCTTCCTGAAACCGAGATATGCTACATCCACAGCACTCCCTTCATCTATCAAGCTAGTAACTCTATCATAAAAAGAGGTCAGATTAGTCTGGCATGACTTATTTTTGAGAAATCCATGTTGACTTCTCGTGATTATTGCGTTGTTTTCTAAATGATTAGAAACTGAACGCTTAATGATCTGCTCCAGGATCTTTCCGGGTACCGATGTCAGGCTGACTGGGCGATAATTATTTGGGTCCTCTTTTTTCCCTTCTTGAAGATGGGGATAACATTTGCTCTCTTCCAATCTGCTGGAACTTCTCCTGTCCTCCAAGATTTCTCAAAAATTATAGCAAGCGGTTCCGAAATGACCTCTGCCAGCTCTTTTAATATCCTAGGATGCAATTCATCTGGCCCTGGAGACTTGAATTCATCCAATGCGGCCAGGTATCCCTGTACCACCTCTCTACTTATTAAGTGCCTCATTTCCTCTGCTTCCTCCCCTGCTCCCCAACCGCCAGGTTGAGTGCTTGTATCCTTCTGGGAAAATACGGAGGCAAAGAAGGTGTTAAGTAGCTCTGCCTTTTCTCTCCCCCCTGTGAGTAATTCGCCATCTTCTCTGCGTAGCGACCCTACTGTCTCCTTCTTTTTCCTTTTGCTGCGGACATATTTAAAAAAACCCTTTTTATTGTTTTTAATGTCTCTGGCCAGCCTAAGTTCGTTCTGTACCCTCCCGGGGGGTCCGGAGATTCGCTCAGATCATAGGAGGTGGTGTTGAATTGCGAGCAGAGCCAGTCCTCTGGGCCGAGGGAATCTTGGGGTTCTAGGAAGCAGAGAAATGGGCCGGGAGGGGGCAGAATGGAGGAGGCCCCGTGGCTCCTCCTTTTCATGGGGTCTCCATCCTTTCTCCTCCATCCCAGGTTCAACTTGGGGAATGTTTCTCAGAACCAGTTCCTGCAGAGTTGTTTTGGGACTTCCTCCAAGAGGGAGTGACTTAAGAGCCAGAACCTTTCCAGCGGTGGAGCGGGGGGTCCAATGGGGTTGACCTCCGAGCCCCCTTTCATTGGGGGCAGTCTCCCAGGTACCACCAGTCCTAGCTGAAGTGCTGGCTCTCCTGGGCTGGAACTGCCGAGGCCACCAGGACAATGGCCAGGGAAGTCGAGGAGGGCAAAGCTTGGCAAGCAACTTGTGCCCCCCTTCTCCCCTACCCTTCCCATTGAGCCTGACTTCGTTTTGCCCGGGGATGCCAGTGCGGGTGTTCTTGGCCCAGGATATCCTGCTTCTCCGGGACAGCGTGGACTTGGTTGATGATGCCTGGCACCCTTTGGCACCCTCTGGCACCCCGGCTCCCATGCCTGGGAACACCTGGGTGAGCAGCAGGCCTGGGGGTCAGTCCCGGCCCAGCAGACACTTGGCTTTGGTGCGGGGGGGAGTCCTGTTTGTCTGTTGGGTCAGCAAGGAGGACGGGGAGGGTCACCTGGCACGAAAATCTTGGCAGCGCTTGGGTGGGGGTGGATCGGAAGGTTCCTTTGAGGTCTCTGGCCCTTTGGAGCCGCAGAGAGGGTCTCCCAGAGAGGGGCGGGGGGGGCAAAGGAGGTTGCTGAGGTGGGGAGATGTAGGTGGATGGGTTTCCCCCCGCGCCCAAAAGGGACTCTTCCAAGGAAGAGGGGAGCCCCTTCTCCGTCCAGCCTAGCCCACCCTTCCGCCCAGGACAAAGAGACGCCTGAGGCAGCCTGGCCTCTTGCTTCGGAGGCGGAGTTTATTCTTCTTTGGTGGGTGGGTGGGTGGCGAACGGGGGGAGGGGGGAGGAAGAAGGGGAGGGGTGGGGGAAGGGAGGAGGGAAGAGCCCATGGGTGCCGTGACAGCCTCTCCTCCCGCCAGCTGGACCACCTGGACCATGACCCAGCGAGGGCGATTTCCACGAGGACCTCCCCTCTCTTGAGCCGCTCCGACCTCCTCCAGCAATCGAGAGACCTGCGGGGAGGGGGGAGAAGGAGGTCGGGGGGGTGGGCGGAGGGAGCAAGGCAAGGAGGCCCTGATCCGCCGCCGCCTCCCTCCCTTCCTCCTCCAGCGCGGCTGGGGGCGGTGGGTTTGGGAGGGGAGTGGGCGCCCCCGCCAGGGCCAGGACTAGGAGTGGGGAAGATCTCGCCTCCGTCCCCGCCGGTGCTGCGCGACCGCTCCCCCAGGGCAGGCCCTTCGGCATCAGCAATAGCATTTTTATAGCAATAGCATTTATTTCTATACCGCTTATCAACTGAGTGTTATCTAAGCGGTTTACAATGTATTTTTTTTTTTAGCTAATTGCCCCCAACAAGCTGGGTACTCATTTTACCGACCTACGGAAGGATGGAAGGCTGAGTCAACCTTGGAGCCGGGCAGGATCGAACTCACAACCTTGTGGTTGCAGTACTAGCATTTAACCACTGCACCACCAAGGCTCCGCGGCCACCCCGTCTAGCTCTTCGGTCGCCTCCTCTGACGACAGGAAGATTACCTTGTCATGACAGGAGGGGAGGGGAGCAGCCCCGGCGAGGGCGGGGGTTGCCCTTCGGGGGTGTCTGGGGCTCCCTCCCCTCCCTCATCCCTCCCTGCGCCTTTGGCCCTTTGCCTTAGGGGCGCGCGACTCTCCTCCTGCAAGGCCCGGGAGGGGGAGAAGGAACCCCAGAGTGCTGGAGGGGGAAGAGACCCCCGGAGACCTCCAGGCCAAGCTGCCCTGAAGGAAGACTCAGTCCGAGGCCCCCCTCCTCGGACAGGTGGGCCTCCAGCCTCCCTTTAAGGACCCCCGAGAAGAAGGAGACTCCCCACCGTCCAGGGAGGGAGCGGCCGATGGCACGGAGGAACCGCGACTCCCGTCCGGCCCTTCCGCCAGTGTTTTGGTGGAAACGCTCTCCCGAAGAGCTGGGGGGCGTACGGGGGGCGGGGGGCCGCAGTAGCTCGGCTCTGGGAAGAAGAGGGGCCAAGGGATGCCCCGGAGGAGTGGGAGGAGGAGCAGGAACAGCAGGAGAATCGCCCGTCCGCTCCCTCGACAGCTGCAAACGCCATCCTGGCTGCTGATGTGCCTCGGCCGCGCCCTGGGAGCGGCGGGGCAGCCTTAATCTGGGTGCTGGGGAGCCAGGCGCCTCTCTGTAGGAAATAAGACTAAACCGGTTATGATTTAATCTTAATTAGCAGAATTATGCAGAGGAAGCGAGTTAAAGTCCTTTTCTGTTTAAGAACTGGTGGCTTGAGAATGCTTGATTCAGTCAAATGCAACAAACACAGGTAACTTGAATAAAGACTTAAAACTTTACTAATGACAGAATAGGGTAGGATTCATGAGAGTGCAAGGAAGAGAAAAAAGAAAGACTAAAGATGTCTCCTTCTCTTTTTGGGGTGTCTTAACTTTTTCTTCCTATCAGGACACAGTCCTGGGTCACATGATCTGATGACCTGGGCACTAAAGGTATTTATGATCATGCAATAAAAAGCAGAGAAAGGAAATGTGAGAGATCTAGCATGCAAACAGGGAAGGAAGCCCTATGCTAAATAATCCCATTTGTTCTAACAACGAAATGGGGGGGAAAGAGAAAGCTGGTAATTTTCCAACACCCTCCCCTGGGCGGCCCCACTGAGCCGGGCCCACTCCTTTCCCCACCCCCACCCCCAGGGCACCTAGAGCCAGGGAGGGAGGGATGCAGGCGGCGTTCCCAACCGCAGGAGCAAACTCCCCACCCCGCTGCCAACCTGCCCCGCAGCCCCCGCCCCAGCCTGGCTCGCCCAGGACTGCTGCCAGCCGTGGGCCGCCACGGAGCGAGGCGTTCCCTGGGCACAGGGCCAGCCACCCCCCCCAGTGCCAGGCGGAGGCTGGGCGTCCCCCGCAGGGCCACGCGGTCCCTGTAGAGGGACCTCCAGAATCTGGATGCTGTTCACTGACATATTTTTGAGTCTTGACTTCAGTGTCCTTCAGTACTGTAGCCAAATTTTGTTTACTTTCCGAATTTCTTCTTTCCTGTTGAAATTGTCCAGGTGTTTATGGATTTCGATGGCCTCTCTATGCAGCCTGACATAGTAATTGCCAGAATTTCTGTGCTTTCAAAAAGCATGCTGTGTCCAGGTTGGTTTAATAATAAAAACTCTGGTAGAGTGTGCAAAACGAATCTGTGAACCCCACCTCCTGAAAGACGGACTGAACCGCACTACAGTGTTAAAGTGCTGCTATTCTACAATCAATCTCATATGGAATTCTGGGGTTTGTAGTTTAGGGAAGGGCACTTTGAATTCTCAGCCAAAGAGCTCTTTGGTCTCAGTAAACTACAAATCCCAGAATTCCACAGGGCATTGAAAGTGGAATAGCAGCAGTTTAACACTGTAGTGCAGAAATGGCCAGGGCTCTACAGGCCAATGGTTACTCCAGTTCAGACATCAGAAGAGCCTCAAGACCCAGAAAAAGTCACAGCAGGGACGATAAGCAGCCACCCAAAGGGATGTGTTTTTACATCAAAGGGGCCACTGACCAAATAGGGAAACTGGTAAAGAAACATCAAACCATCTACAGACCGACCAAGAAAATTCAACAGATGCTACATTCAGCAAAGGACAAGAGGGATCCTCTACCTTCTGCTGGAGTTTACCGCATACCTTGCAGCTGTGGGCAGGTCTACACAGGGACTACAAAATGCAACATCCAAACACGAATTGAAGGACATGCAAGACACTGCAGACTGATCCACCCAGAAAAATCAGCAGTAGCAAAATATGTCATAAACCAACCTGCCACCTGTCAAAGAGAGTGCTTGGATGGTATTTTCCTGCATGGCAGAAGGGGGTTGGACTGGATGGCCCTTGGGGTCTCTTCCAACTCTGGGGTTCTGACTCTAAGTGTGCAGTCCACCCAGGCTCCAGGTGGGGGACCAGTGGCCTGACTCTCTGGCTTGGTCTGATGCTTGGAGCTGCTGCTGCCCCGAGGGTTTGCCTCCCCAGCATCCATCCGTCCTGCTGGGAATGACACAACACCAGGGTGTCAAACCAGGACTGGGAAATGTTCCCTTTTGGGACTGCAGTTTCCAGAATTTTTCACCCAGCATTGCAATAGAGGACTCTTGGAACTGCAGGCCAAAAAAGAAGCTTTTCCCATCTCCTCTTCACCCACCCAAAACAGACGAGAATTTTGGCTACAGATTCTTTTGAGGACAGAAATCTTTCTCTTTGTCAGACTGGAGGGGCCGTTGGCATCACAGATGTGAATAGATTTAATGGCTGAGTGAGAAGCCGTGATATTTAAACTGGGAGGAAGACGGGAATGCAGAGCTAGTGGCTAGTGGTTTGAGCATTGGACTGAGGGCATTTCCGCACTAGACTGTTGTAGTGCTATTATTCCGTTTTCAACATCCTATGGAAAACTGGGGTTTGCAGTTTGGGGGGGGGTGCTCAGGCAAACCCCAGGATTCCATTGGATGTTGAAAGTGGAATAATAGAATTGTAACAGTCTAGTGTGGAAATGGCCTAGGACTCTGAAGACTAGTGTTTGAATCCCTGCTCAGCCATGCAAACACACTGGGTGACCCTGGGCAAGTCACACTCTCTCAGCCTCAGAGGAAGGCCAAGGCAAACCCACTCTGAACACATCTTGCCAAGAAAGCTCCAGGATAGGTTCCTCTTAGGGTTCGTTTTGGAAATGATGCAAGACACATAACAGCGTTTCCTAGGCAAGATGTCCCTTCTATTTTAATCAAGGGGTGCAGGCTTGTTGTGTGTGCCTCACCAGCTTTCCCCAGCATGTTAAAAACAAAAACCCAAATACCCATAGATCTATAAGTTTTGTCACAAAAATGGAAATCACAAAGAAGGTGGAAGCTCGTGAAAGGCAAGGTCATCCTTGGATGCATTTTGGAAGAAGTCTTCATGGGGTCTCTAGACGGTTCCAAAAGTTTTTGTCTACTTTTGCAAGGTTTACTTGGCCTGGTTGTTTCATTTTCCATGTGCCCATATTCTTTCCATGTTGTTTCTGCCTCCGGTACCAAATTCTCGATTAAAGAAGTCATGCCTGGGGACACAGTCCCTTCCTCACCCGCGTTACGTCTGCATCTCTAAATGAAGAGCTAAGAAGGAGGCCAGAGATGTCGCTCTCTTCTCTTGACCGTGCCTGGGAAAGTTACTTTTTTTTTAGGGGTGGGCAACTGTTGGGGAATGGGGGCCACAGTGCTCCCTGGAAAAAAAATTGCACATATGATCCCAGGGGGCACAAAGGCAATTTCACCTCATTATTGCCCCCGTTTGGTCCCTTATCAGGCCCAGAATAAGCTTTTTCTTTTTCTCCAACAGAAAGGGTCCCAGAAGTCAGTTTCCAGGCTACTTCCTGCTGGAAAAGGATCGGTTTGGAGGGTGGGATGAGTGGAGGGCAAAAATGTGGCAAAATTCCTCCCAGCCCAAAAAGCCAAGGGAAGCAACAAACAAACAAACTTTTAAAAGGGAATGTGTCCCTGGGCGTGATTTCTTTTAACTGAAAATTGGTACCAGAGGCAGAAATAACATGGGCCATTTCCACACTACACTCTTATAGCGCAATTATTCCACTTACAAGCCAGCCCCTCCTGAAACTGCAAATCCCAGGATTCCATAGGATGTTGAAAGTGGAATAATCATGCTATAAGAGTGTAGTGTGGAAATGGCCATGGAAAGAACATGGGCACGTGGAAATTGAAGCAACCAGGCCAAGTAAACCTTGCATAAGTAGACAAAAACTTTTTGAACTTTCTAGAGACCACATGAAGTTGGCCATGAAAATGGCTCGGTGGTCTCATGAAGCCCATGGTCCACACTTCTCCCATCCTTTCTTTTTGTGAACTACAACTCCCCAAATCCCCTTGCCAGTGTGAGATAGGATGAGCCCCCTCATGCGGGGACACTATGGTGATGGACCCACGCTCTGCATGGGAAAGTAACAAAAGAATTCTGAGGCGCCATTTAGTGGTCCACATCTGGATACACAGCCATGGTTTATTCATACAAACTGGTCAGTGTGGGTCTTTTTGAGAAAAAAATCAACCACTTTATGGCCTCTGCCAGCCACACAAAACCTGCCCAATGTTCTCTTCTTGCATCCTGGGCCCATTCTCCTTCTTGGGGTCCGGCCCCTTTGATCGTTTTCCACCCGTTCCGTGGCACCTCCTTGCCAGGGCAGGGAGAAATGTTTAGCATCAGGCCTGGGGGCCACCAAGGAAGGGGCTGCAAAGGGACCTGATACCTCTGGTCCTCCCCACCTCCAGCCTTCCAGTTACCGGCTGGGCCTATTCGTAGTCCTCAAACCTCCTCAGCCTTTTCTCTACCACATTCCCTTGACCTCTGGGGAACCCAGGAGGCTTCTTGCCTGCATGCTTTGTGGCATCAATCACCCTCCTCCCCATGCCAAAAAGTCAGAGAAGGCTTCTCTTGCAAGAGACATCCTGCCTCCAAGATGCTCTCCCTTCCTTGCCCAGGGGCCACATCAGAATGGCTCCAGAGTTGGGTTCCTGACCCTCTCCAGGGAGCATCTTTCTGTACCCAACTCTTGTGGTGAGTGGAGGTGCCAGCCCATGCCACTCCCTGGTCCAGCCCAGACCTGGGAGCTGCTGCTATGCTGCTCGGGGCCTCTTCCTTGCCACATCTCCACAGATTGCCTTCTGCAAGACCTTCTCCCCTTCCACCTCTTCTGTGGCTTTGCTCCATCCTTGGATCTTCACCTTCATGAGCCCAAAAGCCTAGTGGATGCCTCGCAGTCTGTCCAGGAAACTGGGACACTTCTTTGGCCGTGAAGGCTCTTTCCCCCTGGGGGCTCTGGTTCTGGCCTCCCCACGCTGCTTCCTCTCCTCCTCTTCCTCCTTCTCCTTGGAGCGAGATTGGTGCGCCCAGGTGCTGCTGGATCGGTGGCCCCGCTTGGGGCCCCTGTGAGCCTTGGTCCCGTGGCCCGCTCTCTTCTCCGGGTCGCTTTTCTCTGCCTCTCTCCGCCGGGCAGCCTCAAAGGCCCTCTCCTGCTGGGCCATCTTGGCCTCCCGCAGGGACCGTCGCTCAAAAGCCTCCACGATCTGGGCGATGCGGTTCTCTGCCTCCAACCGGAGCGCTACTTCATCGGCCGAAGGGTCGGGCCGGGTTTTGTCGGAGACCAGCCTGGCACACGGTCTCTGCTGGTCGCAGAAGAGGCAGGTGCAGGTGGCCGGAGAGGTGCTGGTGTCGTCACAGGGCAGGGCCCGTGCGGCTGGCTGCAGGGGACAAAAGGGGTGGGAAAACATAAGAGACAGGGATTTGGGCTGCCACCCGCCCCACACCCCAAGCTCCATGGCTGGGAGAGGAACGGTGATCATAATCATAACCATAAATGTTTATAAAGCCACTACTTAAAAAGCCATCCCTTGATCCCACTGTTTTGGATAATTACCGGTCTCTCTCTAATATTCTATTTCTGGGCAAGCATCTGGGGCATGTGGTGGCTTCTCTGCTCCAGGGGTTTCTGGATGAAACAGATTATCTAGACCCATTTCGATCTGGTTTCAGGCCTGGCTATGGGACTGAGATGGCTTTGGATGCTGGAAACTAGAGAGGGGGAGTGTATCCCTGTTGGTTCCCTGTTGGTGTGTCCCTGTTGGTTCTGCTGGACCTCTTAGCGGCTTTTGATACCATTGACTATGGTATCCTTCTGGGTCGCCTTGTGGGGATGAGACTTGAGGGCATTGTTTTATAGTGGCACCGTTCTTTCCTAGAGGGCCGAACCCAGAAGGTGGTGCTGGGGGATTCCTGTTTGACCTCTTGGTCCGCAGAGGAGCTGAGTGGACGGCGGATTGTATGGGAGGAGGGGGTCCTGCAAGTAACTTGGGCCAAAACCATTCAGTTTTCCGCACTAGCCTGTTCTAGCACGATGAATTAGTTTCCAGGCAAAGTACAAAGTGTTGGTTATTCCCTTTAAAGCCCTACATGGGCCATACATGGCCGGCCTCTCCCGAAACTGCAAACCCCAGGATTCCAGAGAATGTTGAAAGTGGAATCATCGCGTTATAACAGGCTAGTGCGGGAATGGCCCATGTAGGGCTTTAAAGGGAATAACCAACACTTTGTACTTTACCCGGAAACTAATTGGCAGTCAGTGGAGTGATTGTAATATCGGTGTGATGTGCTTACTGTTCGCTGTACCTGCAACCAATCCACCTGCCGTATTTTGGACCAGTTGGACTTTCCAAACTTGCTGTGCCGTTGTCCAACACCCTTTGCCTGATGGAGGTTCCTGCAGCCAATTCTCTTCAACATTGCCCAGATGAAAAGTGGAACAGATGCAGGGGCATATCTAGGGTGGGGCAAGCAGGGTATCTGCCCCAGGAGCCATTGTCAGGGGGTGCTGAGAGGCTGTGCTCGAAGATTTAGCAGAAGAGGAGGAAGACGAGGAAGCGGCCCCAAAGGTAGGGGTGCAACTTCCCCACTTCCCCTAGATCAGTGGTTCTCAACCTTCCTAATGCCGCGACCCCTTAATACAGTTCCTCATGTTGTGGTGACCCCCAACCATAAAATCATTTTTGTTATTTGTTTGTTTGTTTGTTTGTTTGTTAGTTATTTCCAACATCAAATAGATTGGAAACACTGCCCTAAATCACTGCTCTGGATAGACTTCTAATGCCTAAAAACTGGTAACCCGCCCCCCTTTTTTAAGCACAGAAAGCGTCCCTCAATGCCAGAATTAAGGCAGGAGTTCTAGTTCTGAATGTTGGGTTTCCACAGTTCAAAAGGCCAGTCCCTCCCAAAGGCAAGGCCGAAACAGCCCACATTTTACGCGAGGCGCAGGGAGGAAAGGACGGGGAGAGAGGAAATATGTCGGCGGCAGAAGCAGACGCGTTTTGTTTTTCTCCCTCCCTTAACGGGAGTGCGGACGCTGAACATACAAAAAGCGGGGAATGCAAGACAGTCAGGGCGAAGAACACAACACGTGCGTGTGGCAAGCGCCAAGGGTCCACGCACAACAAAAGCGAGAGGAGAAAGTCATCCTGGCTATTTCTGCACTAGACTGTTATAGCGCTATTATTCCACTTTCACCATCCTATGGAATCCTGGGGTTTGCAGTTTGAACTGCAAACCCCAGGATTCCATAGGATGGTGAAAGTGGAATCATAGCGCTATAATACTGGAATGTGGAAATGGCCAAAGTCCACAGGACGGATCAGAGCAGCGCTTTCGGGTCAAAAAAACCAACAAAACAACAACAACAACAACAACAACAACCAAGGAGCCTCGGAGGCTCTTGCTACACAAACCGAAGCCCTTGGCAGACACCCCCTGCTCCTTTCCTGACCGAGTTCTCAGTCTCGGAGGGACCGAACTCCCCCGTCGGATGGCAGATCCGTCACAGGAAAGTTTCCCCCTTTGCCTACCGGACCAAAGGCGACAGCCACACCGACAACTCCCACGGAGTGGCGTGCCCAGAATGAATGGGCGACCGGGCGATCACCGCTGCTGCAGCCCCGCCACTTTGGGAAGCAAGCGGAGCCCAGCTGCTCGCTTGCCCTGGCAAGCAACTCTGTTCACCGGCATGAATGAGCGTGAAGCGAAGAGGGTGAGGGGACGGGGTCTTACCTCCCAGACGTCCCACTGCAGCGCCATAAACCCTGAATGGGAAGCCCTCTGTGTGTGTGTGTGTGTGTGTGTTGCGGGCGTGAGCGTCCAAGCAGCACCTGGCTGCTCACTCACCCCGGCAAGCAACTCTGATTCTGCAAGCCGGCATGAAGGGGAAAGGAACACTGAAGGGGAAGCCCTCTGTGTGTCTGTGTGTGTGTGCATGTGGTGTGGGCGCGAGCGTTCAAGCAGCGCCTGGCTGCGCCCAGCTGCACGCCTCCTCTCCCCTCCCACCAGCACGGGGTCTCCTCTCCTCACCTCCACCTTAACGCTCTGGCTCCAGCTCTCCTCCCACTCTCCGCACCTCCGGCTCCACCTCAGGCTCCTCCAGCGCTTTCCCACCAGGCAGGGAAAGACGGGGGAACACCAGCATGCCTCCTCTCCCCTCCTCCCAGCGCAGGGGTCTCAGAAGCACTGCTCCCACTGGCTGTGAGGCCACCTTCTTTTAAAAGGGGGGCCAGGATTGAGGAGCGGCGACCCCTGTGAAATGGTCATTCGACCCCCAAAGGGGTCCCGGCCCCCAGGTTGAGAACCACTGCCCTAGATACTGTTTACCCTAGATGCACCTCTGAACACATGGAGCCAAGCAGTGTTAGAGTCTTCTCTCACCTCCTCCCGTTTCCCACCTTTGTCCGCAGCTTGCTTCAACTGCTGCAAACTGAGTTCCCAGGGCATCATTCACACTCGACTCAGAGAGGGCGAGGCGAGGAGGGGGGCCGAGCCCTGCCCTTCCCCTTCAGCTCGGGTAAAAGTAAACTGCTGCAACCTCTCCTTGGTTGTCTATTCTCCCTCATTAATAAGTTCTGACCGCCTTATTTCGATCTTGTTTGGCCACAGGCGTCCCTGTGTCCAGTTGGAGGGCACGTGGTTGTGATTTGATTTCCTTTTTTATTTCCTACCAGTTGTTTTGTCTTTGGATCATTTTATGCAGACACAATGGCAATTCAGCCTGTTGCAAGGGAGATCAATTATTTGGTCATGCAGGGCTCCCGGGCAACAACAGAAGAGAGAGAGAGAGAGCTCCTTAGGGCCCTTCCACACTACACTGTTATAGCACTATGATTCCACTTTCAACCTCCTATGGAATCCTGGGGCTTTCACTTTAGGGTTTAGGAGCCTTTAGGATTCTCAGGCCATTTCTGCACTAGAGTGTTCTAGCACGATGATTCCACTTTCAACCTCCTATGGAATCCTGGGGTTTGCAGTTTCGGGAGGGGCCGGCCGGCCCCTCCCGAAACTGCAAACCCCAGGATTCCATAGGAGATTGAAAGTGGAATCATCGTGCTAGAACAGTCCAGTGCAGAAATGGCCCCAGTCAGAGAGCTCTTTGGCCTCATATATTCTTGGAGTGGTGGTACCTATAAGCCTATAGGCTGCCCCTTTGGTTTGGGGCACAATTCAAAGTGCTGGTTATGACCTATAATCCCCATATGGCTCAGCTTCAGGCCCTTCTCTCAATCCCACCACCTGCCCAAGCATGTTTGGGGGGGGCACAGAGAGGACCCTCTCAATAGCGGCCCCCAGCCTGGATGGCCCCCTCTTTATGGTCCTTCCATCAGCAGGCTAAAACTTTTTTATTCAGGCAGGCTTTTAATACAGGATACTTTTAAAAGAACGGTCTAGAGCGTGCTGTATTGTTCTAACTGGTGTTTTTTTAAGACCTTTTATCTTTTTAAATTGCATTTTGTTCTTTTACCGAAGTGCAATTTCACTGAAAGGTAAGTATGCCTTTTAACATCATTTTAATTCTATCGATTGTTTAGATATGTTTTAACTTTTGCATTCTAAGAGTTTTAGCTATTTATTTTATTTTTTAATTGCAAGCTGGTTTGAGCTCCAACCCACACCATTTCTGTACTAGCCTGTAATAGCACTATTATTCTACTTTCAGCATCCTATGGAATCCCGGAGTTTGCCATCCCTAAACTGCAAACCCCGGGATTGCAAAAGATGCCACATGGGGCCCTTCTGCACTAGACTGTTAGAGCGCTATTATTCCACTTGCAACATCGTATGGATGCCGAAAGTGGAATAATAATGCTATAACATTCTACTGCGGAAACGGACCCAGGAAAAAAACAGGGTATGAATAAAGATGATGATGGTGATGATTTTAATACCGTAGGTGGTTTAATTCTGTCTTAATATTCACTTTCTGCACAGAATCCTAGAATCACAGAGGTCAGGTTGCACTCTCTCAGCTTCAGAGGAAGACAACGGCAAGCCTCCCCAAAAGAACTCTGGCCAGGAAAATCCTGTTTGTGTTTATGGGCCTTCAAGTCTGCTCGGACATAGGGTGACCCACTCCTAGGGTTATCTTGGCAAGATTTGGTCGGAGGATGAGTGTGACTTGCTCAGGGTCATCCAGTGGGCTTCCATGGGTTGGTGGGCTTTGAGACCCTGATCTCCTGGACTCCTTCTCTAACACTCACGTCTCTGCACCACATGGGCCATTTTCTGCACTAGACTGTTATGGCGCGATGATTCCACTTGCAACCTCCTCTGGAATCCTGGGGTTTGCAGTTTCGGGAGGGGCCGGCCGGATGTCCTTTGAGGTCTCTTCCAACTCTATAGGGGCCGGCCCCTCCCGAAGCTGCAAACCCCAGGATTCCATAGAATGTTGCAAGTGGAATCATCGTGCTATAACAGTCTAGTGCAGAAATGGCCATGCATTTGTTGATGACATATCCTCTTTTTTCCCAAGGCTTTGCAGTGTGTTCCCAGCTCCCTTCGCTTTTAAGAACAAAGTAAATATTGTTTCTTGGCTTCGACATTGTGTGCCTTGTTATTGTTGTGCGTGGCTTTGAAACTGTCAGGTGATAGGTGTGAATGTGGGAACGAACAATGCCGTCATTTTAGCTGACTCTAGAAACTGTTTGCTAAACAGTTCCCTCTCCCTTAGCAAGGGCAGGACTGCATGTGCTAAGACTTCCCTACTTTGGAAAAATCCACTGAGCGCTCCCAAGGCAGGGGAGGGAATCACGAGGGATGCATCGCGGGGCCTTTTCTGTGACTGCCCCGAGATGCTGAAACCCCTTTCCTAGGGAAGCTAGATGGCCCCGTTCTTGCTGCCATTCAGTCCACAGACAAAGCCTTTTGAGAACAGAGGGTTTTTAAGCAGAGGGTTTCTAAGAGTGTGTCATGCAATCAGCCCTCCACATTTCCAGACTTTCAATTATTTGTGAATTTCCCCACCACCTGCTCCTCCATCTCAAGACCTTCTTTGCTGGAGGAACTTTCCCTCTGGGCAGGTCTGATCAGGCTGCGCAGCCTTTAAAAACCCATCCCTGGTTCTCCTCTTCCTCCACCACCAGCCAGATAAGGATGGCTCACAGCCTGATTTCTCAGAACCACAAACTCTTTCTCGATGCCCCCGACACATAGAATCATAGAAATGTAGAGTTGGAAGAGATCCCAGGGGCCATCCAGTCCAACCCCCTGCCATGTAGGAACACCCTCAAAGCACTCCCGACAAATGGCCATCCAGCCTCTGCTTAAAAACCTCCAAGGAAGGAGACTCCACTACACTCCGAGGCAGCAGATTCCATGGCCGGACAGCCCTGACTGTCAGGAAGTTCTTCCTGAGGTTCAGGTGGAATCTCCTTCCCTGCAGCTTGAATCCATTGCTCCTTGTCCTGGTCTCTGGAGCAGCAGAAAACAAGCCCTCTCCTTCCTCTACGTGGCATCCCTTCAAATATATTTATATGCCCCTCTCCTTCTTTGGATGTTGACGGACCATTCCCAAAGGGTGCTCACCAATGGCTGCTTTTCATCCTGTAGAGAAGTGACTAGCGGGGTGCCACAGGGTTCTGCCCTGGACCCAGTGCTGTTCAACATTTTTATCAATGACTTGGATGAAGGAATAGAGGGCATGCTCATCAAATTTGCAGAGGACACCAAATTGGGAGGGGTTGCTAATATGCCAGAGGACAGGATCAGAATCCAAAACGACCTGGATAGGTTGGAGAGCTGGGCCGAGGCGAACAAAATGAAATTCATCAGAGAGAAGTGTAAGGTCCTGCACTTAGGTAGAAAAAATGGAATACAGAAATATAGGATGGGGGACACGTGGCTGGATAGCAGTATGTGTGAAAGGATCTAGGAGTCTTCATAGACCACAAGCTGAACAGGAGTCAGCAATGTGATGCGGCAGCCAAGAAAGCCAATGCAATTCTCGGCTGCATCAATAAGAGTATGGTGTCTAGATCGAGGGAGGTACTGGTACCACCCTACTCTGTTTTGGTTAGACCTCATCTTGAATAGTGTGTCCAGTTCTGGGCACCCCAATTCAAGGAGGACATGGTCAAGCTGGAGCAAGTCCAGAGGAGGGCGACCAAAATGGTGAGAGGCCTGGAAGCCATGAAGCCCTCTGAGGATAGACTTAGAGAGCTGGGTCTGTTTAGTCTGCAGAAGAGAAGGTTAAGAGGGGACATGAGAGCCATGTTTGAATATCTGAAGGGATGCCATGTAGAGGAGGGAGTGGGCTTGTTCTCTGCTGCTCCAGAGACTAGGACAAGGAGCAATGGATTCAAGCTGCAGGAAAGGAGATTCCACCATAATCTCAGGAAGAACTTCCTGATGGTCAGGGCTGTCCAGCAGTGGAATATGCTGCTGCCTCCATGGAGTGTGTTGGGGTTTCCTTCGTTGGAGGTTTTTAAGCAGAGGCTGGATGGCCATCTGTTGGGAATGCTTTGATGGGTGTTCCTGCATGACAGGGGGTTGAACTGGATGGCCCCTGGGGTCTCTTCCAACTCTAGGATTCTATGATTCTGTGATGCCAGCCACAGATGCAGGCGAAACGTCAGAAGAAAATACTAATAGGACATGGCCTCAAAACCCGGGAAACCCACAACCTGTTGAGGCTGATATTTGAAAGGAGCTATTTGGAAGGACGCTCTGACCTTGCTGCCCCCATAGCTCCATCCCTGGACATGACCGTGGCCACCTACCTGCCCCACAGTGTTGCCTTGCCTCTGGATCTCACCTGAGGATAGGGGACCTCTCCTGCGTGGCTCTTCCGTCTGTGTCTGGTTTCAGTGATGGGCTCCATCCTCCGGCAGTCCCCGGCATCTCTGCCTCTGCCCCAGAGACCCCCTTCCTTCTGACCCTGGGACGTGTAAGCAGGGTCCCATCCTGTGGTTCCCAGGCTCGCTTGATGCCGCACTCGGTGCTTCTGCTGTCTCCGGTGGTCTGGGCCGGGGGGCCGTTCCGCTGGGGTCTGCTCCAGCCACTGCTGCACTTTGGAAAGGCGGTCCGAGATCTGTTGTTTGGAGGACGGGGGTGTCCTTTGCTTTTGGTGGGGGCTGCTCACACCCCCTTCGTCCTCCTCTTGCAGAGAGGTCCAGCGGTTCTCATGCAGAGCGGGGGGCTGGTCCCGATTAAATGCTTGGCACGCCCAGCAGCGCTGAATGTGATTGATCTGGCACTGGGGCAAGATCCTGGCTGAGGTGCTCGTGGCTGTAGAAGGCCTGCCGCCTTCTTGCTTCCTGAGTAGGCCCTCCGAAGCCCTCCCTTTACCTGTGATACTGTGCCGAAGGTGCCACGGTCCTGGATCTTGGCACATGGCAGGGTCCCAAGTCTCTCGGGAACTCCGGGGGCACTCAGCCACCGTGTCTCCTCTTCCGTCGGCCACCTGGCCACACTTCTGACCCCTGCCTGTTTCCCTGGGGCTTGCGGGTCCCTTTCCACGGCGTCCCCGGGGGCCATCCAGCTCCTCCTGCGCAGCCTCCGTGTGCTCGTAGGTGTCAGACTGCTGTGCTGTGTCACTTCCCCAAGCTTTGAGCTTCTCGGAGAAGAACGTGTCCAGCTTTTCTGCAGCATTGCGGTAGAACAGGGAGGACCTCTCGATGCTGAGTTCTGGGGCCGGGTGTCCATGTGGGCACGGCGGGGGGTGACGGCCATCCGTATAGTTCCCTCCTGCACCTTTGTAACCGTGATGGTGTCTTTGGAAGTCAGCAGGCTGCTTTTTGCTGTGCGGGCTTGACTTCAGGAAGCCGCAGTGTCGGAGGGACCGGGAAAGATCTACGAACAGATAAATAAAGATGTGACAAAAGAGTGATGGAAACTCAGGACCTTTCCCAGAACATGGAACAGAGAGGCCACTTATGCTGTTGCTGTTATGTGCCTTCGTAGAATCCTGGAGCTGAAAGGGACCTCAAGGGCTCTCCAGTCCAACCCATTCTGCCAGGCAGGAAGACACCATCAAAGCACTCCCCACAGATTTCCATCCAACCTATAGAATCATGGAACCATGGAGTTGGAAGAGACCACAATGGACATCGTGTCCAACCCCTTGCCATGCAGGAACACACACTCAAATCGTCCCCAGCGAACAGCCATCCAGCCTCTGTTTAAAAACCTCCAAATAAAGTGACTCCACCACACTCCCAGGTAGCCTATTCCACTGCTGAACAGCTCTGACCGTCAGGAAGTTCTTCCTGATGTTTCAGTGAAATTTCTTTTCTGGTAGTTTGAAACCATTGCTCCATGTCCTAGTCTCTGGAGCAGCAGAATACAAGCTTGCTCCATCTTCAACATGAAATCCCTTCAAATATTTAAACATGGCTATCATATCACCTCTTAACCTTCTTTTCATCAGGCTAAACAAACACAGCTTCCTAAGCCACTCCTCACAGGGCTTCATGGTTTCCAGACCCTTCACCATTTTGGTCACTTTCCTCTAGACAGGTTTCAACTTGTCACAGGTTAAGTCCTTTTGAGGAATAGTTCAGCTAATTGGGAAGTTGGAATGGACTGCTTGCAAGATGAGGGATTTTCCTTTTCTTTGAGGTCTTTAAACAGGCTGGATGGCCATTTTTCAGAGCTGCTTTGACTGCGGATTCCTACATGGCTGGAGGTTGGACTAGATGGCCCTTGAGGTCCCTTCTAACTTTGTTTTTGATGCTGTGTACGTTCAAGTTGTTTCCAACTTATGGTGAACCTAAAGCAAACCTTGGGTTTTCTTGGCAAGATTTGTTGACAGGAGGTTTCCTTTGAGGCTGAGAGAGTGTGACTTGCCCAAGGTCACCCACTGGGTTTCCATGGCTGAGCAGGGACTGGAAGGCTGGTCTCCAGAATCCTAAGCCATTTCCGGACTAGCCTGTTATAGCGCGATGATTCCACTTTCAACATCCTCTGGAATCCTGGGGTTTGCAGTTTCGGGAGGGGCCGCCTGGATTCCAGAGGATGTTGAAAGTGGAATCATCGTGCTATAACAGGCTAGTCTGGAAATGGCCTTAGTCCAGCACTTAAACTACTACACTATGTTTGTTTCCAACTTTACAATTCTACTGTTCTGTGAATTGAGCGTGCAATCGTTTATCATCTGCGTTTATCTGCAGGGCACCCTATAAAACTCCATAAATGAGGAAGGACCTGTCTTCCTGTCACTTCCCCCATCTCCTTCCGATCTATATTTTCTTTCTGTGCTCACCAGAAATGAGTGATTCTGTCGAAATCTCATGATCTCCCGACGGCCTGCTGCCATTGTTGATGTAGTCCGGGTCTGTCTCCCAGTCATCGTCCCCCACGTCGGCACCGGGGTGTGGACCCTGCCTGGCCTGATCCGGCCTCTGGTGGTCCTGCTTGCACTTGCAAGCATCAGGAGACCTGTGGGCCCAGCGCATGTGCCCAGGCTGGGCCATGTGTGAGGACCTGAGGAAGCCTGACGCTCAGCGAAGAGGAAATAACCACCCTTGGCTATTGTGGAGAGCCAGAGCTGAAGAGCATGGTTTTAATCCCAGGCGGGGACTGGGTTCCGGCCACTGTGATGTCAGCACAGTGTCACGCGTGATGCTTTGCAGCATCTCCCACACTGCTGGCCTTTCATTCTTCATTATTACCATTATTAGTACAGGTTGAGCATCACTTGTCCAGAAATCTGAAATGCTCCAAAATTCAAAATTGCCCATGTGGGTGGTTTTACCATACCCCATCACCTCTGCTATGAGATATGCAATTTTTCATAAATTGGACTTATTAATGACTGGAGAACATGATTGGGATCATGCTGACCTGAGATGTGTTTGGGGTCAGATAGGATTATCCTGAAGATCCCGATGCTCATCCCTTCACCACGTCAGGCTCTTTGCATTTTTGCACACAATGGAAGACAATGGGACACAGTGGAATGCCCAGATAAGACGACCAGAGACCATCCCTCGATCTTACCCTATAGCTTCCCGATATGCCCTACCTGACTGAATATTAAGAGACTGTCATGACTCCCATCAATGTTTTGTCACCCTGGAGTCAAAGCAATCAGCCCATTCTGGACCCCTTTTGTCAGTCCCATGGGAAAGCCATTACGGCTTTGTTAATGCACCCTTCCAGGGTCTGAAATAGGGTATTAAAATCCTAGCTTTGACACCAGTCAAATGGATTATATAGAACGTAGTCTAGACTGCTGCTCTTCCATGCTACCTTCAGATGTTATCTGAGCCCCTTTGCTGCAATATCCTTTTTCAGGACTGGTAACTCTCACCCTTTCCACTCCTAACCTCTCTCTATCCCGCCTTCCCTGCCTCACTTTCCAATAGCCATGTATGGTTCTTAAGAGTGTCTGATTTCTTATGCGTTTCTCAATTCAAATAAAATATTTTGTTTAATTAACTTTAGCAGTTAGTACTGGTGTACACAGGTGAAAAGATTCTGCCATTACCCTTCTCCTGCAAGTCTTACTTGAGCTATAGTTCCACCAAGTTCCAAGGAGACCCTGGCGTTGCATGTGGACCCCAGTGTCCCTCACCTCTTAAGGTAACAGTAGCTGAGACAGCGACAGCTTTGCTTTCAGTGTATGCAATTTCTGTTTCATGTACAAAATGTTGTATAAAATTACCTTCAGGCTATGAGTATCAGGTGTACAATAAAGATAAGTGAATTTCGTGTTTAGAGTCATAGCATCATTCCGTTGAAAGAGAGCCCCAGGGCCATCGTCCAACCCCCTTTGGCCATGCAAGGAGACACCACCAAAACAGTGCCAGCCAGCCTCAATTTAAAAGCTTTCCAAGAAGGAAATGCAGATGATACCAAACTGGGAGGGGTTGCTAATACGCCAGAGGACAGGATCAACATTCAAAATGACCTTAACAGATTGGAGAGCTGGGCCAAAGTCAACAAAATGAACTTCAACAGAGAGAAGTGGAAGGTCCTACACTTAGGCAGAAAAAATGGAATGCAGAAATATAGGATGGGGGACACGTGGCTGGATAGCAGTACGTGTGAAAGGGATCTGGGACTCTTGGTAGATCACAAGTTGAACATGAGTCAGCAGTGTGATGCGGCAGCCAAGAAAGCCAACGCAATTCTTGGTTGCATCAATAGGAGTCTGGAGTCTAGATCGAGGGAGGCACTGGTACCGCTCTACTCTGCTTTGGTTGGACCTCATTTGGAATCCTGTGTCCAGTTCTGGGCACCTCAATTCAAGAAGGATATGGACAAGCTGGAACGTGTCCAGAGGAGGGCGACCAAAATGGTGAAGGGCCTAGAAGCCATGAAGCCCTACAAAGAGCGGCTGAGGGAGCTGGGTATGTTTAGTCTGCAGAAGAGAAGGTTAAGAGGGGGCATGAGACCCATGTTTAAATATCTGAAGGGATGCCATGTAGGGGAAGGAGAGGGCTTGTTTTCTGCTGCTCCAGAGACCAGGACAAGGAGCAATGGATTCAAGCTGCAGGAAAGGAGATTCCACCTGAACCTCAGGAAGAACTTCCTGACAGTCAGGGCTGTCTGGCAGTGGAATCTGCTGATGCCTCCATGGAGTATGTGGTGGAATCTCCTCCATCTTTGGAGATTTTTAAGCAGAGGGTGGATGGCCACCTGTTGACAGTGCTTTGATGTGGGTTCTTGCATGGCAGAATGGGGTTGGACTGGATGGCCCCTGGGATCTCTTCCAACTCTATGATTCTATGATTCTAAGGAGATTCCACCTACTGAACTTGTATACCTTCAAACCCTTTTCTTCAAACCTATGGACAATGGGGCTCTCAGTGGCAACCAGTAGCCATGAGGGCAAACGGGTGGTGAAAATGATAGACAAGAATCAGAGAATCATGGAGTTGAAAGAGACCACAAGGGCCATCCAGTCCAACCCCATTCTGGCATGCAGGAATAAAGAACTGAGCCACTCCTGCCAGAGGGCCATCCAGCCTTTTTTTGGAAACCTCTAAAGAAGGAGGAGACTCCACCACACTCCATTCAGGCAGCAGTGGATTTGACTGTCAAACTGCTCTTACTTTCAGGAACTTCTTCCTAATGTTTAGGTGGAATCTCTTTTGCTGCAGTTTGGAGCTATGGCTCTGTTGTGTCCATTAATTAATTAATTAATTCATTCATTCATTCATTCATTCATTCAAGGTTTCTGGAGACTAGGCCCTTTCCGCACCATACTGTCTTCTGGCGTTGGGGTGCGGCCATCTTGCGAGCAGCCTCCGGTGAGAGGTTCTCGCATCTGGGGTCCCTTGGCTCTGCACGAGCTGCCTGCTTGCGCAAGAGCCCCACCTCTTCCTTCTGCAGCGCAGCCTGGGATTTTCCCAGGCTGTGTTGGGGCAGGAAGTGCAACCTGCTGTTACTGCAGGTTAGGCCTCCTTGGAGATAGCATAAAGATATCGTTTTGGTATCAATAATTGGGCTCTCTTCCACCACCCCTCTCCATGTGTTTGAGAGGCCCCGGGACAAGCACAGAATTAGGCTCGGCCATCAAACGCTGCAATATCCCAAGGCAATACATGCAGGCCAGAAACAGCCAGATCACCGCTTTAGGAGACCTCTCTGCAAACACCCTCATTATGTACGCACGCTCTTTACAAACGACTCCCTGCCCAGAGCAGGCACCCTGGCAAGCTGGATGCTCAAATGCCAAGCCCTGAGCATTTGCACACTGTCTACCTCTTTGTCAATTCGGATCTAATTCAATCACGCTAAATTCTGACCTTTCCAAAGCTTTGTCTCGTGCCCGAAACTCCTTGTTTTCCCCAAGTACGGCATAGCCTGCAGTTACATTTCTCCCTATAAAAGCCCCTGATTCCGAGACCTTCCTCGGATCGCTCCGGACTTCCATCCAGCCTTGCTGCCGCTTTGTTTGGCGAGCCGTCCCCTCAGTCCCACGTACTGAGACTCCATACCAATGAACTCAAGCTTCAGGACAGGTGTCATATCACCCAATTCGACCGTCCCTCTCAAAATCCCTCTATACCACTCCAACCTTTATTTTCTATTGTTACCTGTGTGAGTGTGTTGCATACACTGTGTGTCTCTATTTAATAAAAATCTTAATTATTCTTAGACTTGGTGGGCTCCTTGGCCTGGCCTGACCCCGTAGACTTTGGGTAAAAGATTCCGCTGCGTTGCCCTGCCTCTCACATTGCTAACTTGTGCTCTAGCTAATTTCTCCAAACTTAGTTAATTACGAGCGCATATAGGTGTCCCTCCCAGGACCCCCAGTAAACAGGGTAACACGGTGCAACTCCGGAGGCTCCGCACTCCAGGTAAGTGCATGCGGGGCCTGGGAGCAATGCACGATCCCGCACCATTTTTGGCTTCTAGCAGAAAAAGAAAAGATGCGCGATCGGAGCCTGCTGGCCCCTGGAGCATCGCGCGATTGTGAGTGTGTCGTGCAGATTGCTCCTCACAATCGCGCGACACTCCCGGCCCTCTTTCGCATGGAAAATGCCATGCAAAAGGGCCCAGCCTCAGAGGAAGGCAAAGCCAAACCCCCTCTTGACAGATCTTGCAGAAAAAAACCCTGTGATAGGTTCACTCTAAGGTTGCCATAACTCAGAAGTGACTTGAAGGAACACAAGAACAAAGCGTCATTTACAGGGGGAGGTTGTTTCTAGGCATCGTATGCCTCCCCTTTTGATCTCTAGAGTCATGGGCCATTTCCACACTAGCCTGTTATAGCACTATGATTCCACTTTCAACCTCCTATGGAACCTCCTATGGGCCAGCCGGCCCCTCCCGAAACTGCAAACCCCAGGATTCCATAGGAGGTTGAAAGTGCAATCATCGCGCTATAACAGGCTAGTGCAGAAATTCTGATGGTTTGGACATGCGCATGCACCAGCTGCCGTGACCCTTTTGTCAGGAACGCATAGCGGGGGTGTGCAGGGGGTGAAACTGCCCCCTTGCCATCCACACCAAAACTGCCGCTGCTGCGTCCCTATTTCTGTGAGGGCTCCATGGACCCCCAGGGTCCCCGGACCCCAGATTAAGAAACACTGCTCCGTGTGACATCCCGTCAAATGTTTAAACATAGCTATCGTGCCACTTCTTCTTGCAGAAAGCTATGAGCTCTGCCGGGAGGTGCTTTGTATCGGAGCAGCTGCTCGGTCCCTTTAGCTCAGTATTAAGAACCGCGGAAGCCCCCTTCTACAGAGTTAGACCCTCGGTCCTCTGCCCCAGCACTGCCAGGTCTGACCAGCAGCCGTGGCTCTTTGTGCTTTCTTTCCTAGCTCACAGAAGACTTGTGGCATCTTCAAAAATGTTCATTACCGCTCTACTATGCTTTGGTTAGACCCCATCTTGAATCCTGTGTCCAGTTCTGGGCACCCCAATTCAAGGAGGATATTGACAAGCTGGAGCAAGTCCAGAGGAGGGCGACCAAAATG
>CAOLHI010006549.1:0-29740 GCA_948474755.1 Ctenosaura bakeri
TTAATGATTAGTCAATAACACCTGGATCATAACAAAGGGGTTCTTTTATTTCTTTTGCACAAGCGGAGAGTAGCTGTGCTCATGCACCCAAGACAAACCACTCCAAAGAAATGGCTGCATGCAGGCAGCTATATACCCTGCTAAGCATGATTACAGAAGCAGAAAGTACTAGTTAATTGGCTACTCCAAATACATATGTATAGGAACTGTGTCATGAATACATTATTATGTCAGCATTCCAGCATTGTGCATGTCTGTTTAGGTGGTCCCAAATTATAATACTAGATTCCCACCTTGGGAGTGTGTAAGGCCCTTTTCGCACTTTACCTGGTGCCCCTGGTGTCTCACAGGGATCGCGCGAAAAGCCTTCTCTGGGAAGGAATCGCATCCCCTGAACTTCACTCTGCACCAGCTCCATGCTGGATGGATGGAAGCACGATAGCTCCGCCCCTTCCTTCCACAGCACAGCCAGGTACTTTCAGCAAAAAGCCGAAAATGATGTAATAAGTGATTGATGCAGGATTGCTACAGAAGCGACACTCGATTGCGAAAACATCATGCAGAACAGTCCTCATGATTCCGCATTGCTCCCGTGGCCATTTCACATTCAAAGTCACATGCAAAAAGGTCCTAAGTTTAAGCTGTAGGTAACTAAAGTTCATGGCTAGCTGTGCCCCCTCCCCTCAATCTGGTTTCAACCGCTTCTGGCTTACAGGGTTGAAAAGACACCTGCAATTCCATGTCTTTAAAAAAAACTTTTATATTTTCTTATCTTAGTTGATGACAAAGAATTGCTGTCTCTGATGTCCAAAGATTTTCACATCAGTCTCTGGCAGACAGACTTGCTCATTGTGTTCAATGTAACTTTTATCTGTGTCTGCATTCCAAGACCCACTTCTTAGGATGAGAGCAGAAAAAAAGGCCTTCAAAGACTATCAAGCTGGATTTAGCATGAGTTTTAAAAGAGTATTTGAGCATGACCCATCATATTCTAACTACAACTTAACAAATTTCCCCTCACAAAATCCATATTTTTATTTCATGCCATTACCAAGTTTCTTCACAATTGGTTGGCTAGATAGCTCTGATGGGAGTTATATCTAACAACCTCTGGAGCATCAAATTGTTCCAACCCTGAGACCAATCTAGGAATTAAGTCTGCTACTCTGCTGCTGGCAGCCAGCCATGGTATGCCCCTTGACAGCTATACTTCCCCAGGATTTTGTGCCTTAAGTGAACATAGAAAGTTGTCAATATGATATGCTAAATCAAAAGGCCAACTATATATAAAAGTTGGACCTACCTGAGAACTGAGATCAGCAGGAGAGTGGCTGTTGGCTGCCGTGATCCCATTCAAAACATAGGTGCCATGAAGACAAAGGAAGGCCAACTCAGAAGCAACCTTGAGAATGTAAAACTCCTGGTTTGGGAAGTTCATTTAGCCCCTTCTCCATTGGTCTTGTACCATGGAGTCTGATCTCTCTTTAATCTGGTTTCTTGAATGTTTTCCCCTTCTGACAGGTACAATTTGTTATTTTTTTTTAAGGAAGCAATTTGTCATGATGTATGTACTAATTTCTTTTAATTTATGTTGTACGCTTAATGTTGTACCACTTTGTCCATTTTGTGTTTAAAGTGAAAAGGTGGGATAAAAAAAATCTAAATGTATATTTAATGGGCAGGGTGAGTAGGGTGTACTCACTAAGTGTACTCACTTAGTGTACTCACTTAGTGTACTCACTAAGGGTGTACTTAATGAGTAGGGTGACCAAAATGGTGAAGGGTCTGGAAGCCATGCCCTATGAGGAACGGCTTAGGGAGCTGGGCATGTTTAGTCTGCAGAAAAGAAGGTTAAGAGGGGACATGATAGCCATGTTTAAATATTTGAAGGGATGTCATGTGAAGAAGGGAGCGGGTTTGTTTTCCGCTGCTCCAGAGATTAGGACAAGAAGCAATGGCTTCAAGCTGCAGGAATGGAGATTTCACCTGAACCTCAGGAAGAACTTCCTGATGGTCAGAGCTGTCCGACAGTGGAATATGCTGCCTTGAAGTATGGTGGAGTCTCCTTCTTTGGAGGTTTTAAAACAGAGGCTGGATGGCCATCTATTGGGAATGCTTTGAGCAGCAAAGTCAAAAATGGACTTGGGGCCACGCAGCAATAAATGTAGTGACCTTGTTAATTCCACATTTGTCCATACTATGTAAGCGCTAAGGTCTAATGTAGCTACTGTCACAATATCACCACACTTCTGTTGCTTTTCAGAGATTTCCTTTCTACCCATTGCTCCTTTATAACATCCATCAATGCATCACTAAATTACAAGAAAATGAGGTATGACACCAACTAGCTGGGTGACTATAAACTATTATTCCTTGAGAAGCAGGATTATTTTAAGTAGCATTAATAAATTATAGTGTAAAGAATCTAGTTGAACTTTTTTTCATAAATCAGATTTTTTTTTTCCTCTTAATGGATGAGATTGTAAGAGAAGAAAGACTTGGCTGATAGGGATTCTTAAAGGTCCAATGACCTAAGAGACCACATATTGGCTGCAATTCTGTATGGCTCAGCATAATGTAATGGTTCCCCAAGCAGACCTATGCTACGCTAAGCCATATGTGAACCCCTGTCCCAGGCTGATGATATAATGCCTTAAGTCTCCCCCATGGTCATTCTGTTGCTTGTGGGGAACAGGCAAGATGGAAGAAGTTCCTGGCTATGTCCCCATATGCAGACATGAAATGATTACAGCAGTGCTGCAATCTGGCAGAATCCTCTGGAGGTCTCAGCACAAAGATCTACTGGGGTCCTCTATAGGTCTCAGTGCTCATTTTGCTTCTGGCTATGGGAATATATTCTGATCTTTCTCTGATCTTTCCCACTGCCTACAAGGCATAGAATCTTTGTGCTGGGGGCTTCAGAAGATGTATAGGTGGGGCTGTGGTTGCAGTGGAGGGACAAAGGTAATATCAGCTGTTACTGCAGTTTAGGCCTCCTTGGAGATACCCCTAGATATGATTTTGATATCAATAATTTGGCTCTCTTCCACCACCCCTTTCCATGTGTTTGTGAGGCCCCCGGACAAGCACAGAACTAGGCTCGGCCACTAATCGCTGGACATTCCATTCTCCATCCAGGCAGGCCAGAAATAGCCAGATCACTGCTTTAGGAGACCTCTCTGCAAACACCCTCATTATGTATACACGCTGTTTACAAAGGACTCCCTGCCCCAAGCAGGCAACTTGGCAAGCTGAATACTCAACTGCCAAACACAGAGCATTTGCATACTGTCTACCTCTTTGTCAATTTGGACTTAACTTAATCATGCTAAATTCTGACCTTTCCAAAGCTTTGTCCCGCTCCTAAAACGCATTGTTTTCCCCAAGTATGGCATAGCCTGCAGTTACATTTCTCCCTATAAAAACCCCGGATTCCGAGACCATCCTCGGATCGCTCCTGAGTTCCAGACCGCCTTGCTGCCGCTTTGCTTGGTGAGCTTCCCCTCAGCTCCATGTGCTGAGATACATCGAACCCCAGCATCGCTCTCTATCTTCTTTCTGGGCTTCAGGAACAGGTTTCGTATCACCCGAATCAACTATCTCTCTGAAAATCCCACTATCATACTCACACCTTTATTTTCCTTAGTTATCTGTGTGCGTGTGTTGCTTACATTGTGTGCCCGTATTTAATAAAGTTCATTCATTATTTCCAACATGGTTTGCTTCTTGACTTGGCCTGACCCCGTAAACATTGGGTAACAAGATCCTGCTGCATTACCCTGCCTCTTGTAGTGCCAACCAGTGCTCTTGACTAATTTCCCCCATCTTGTGTAATTGTAAGGTTATTTAGGTGTCCCTCCCAGGACCCCCAGTAAACAGGGTAACACAGCTTTCACGGCACTTGAATAAGGACATACACAAGCATAAGTGAAACTAAGTGTATATACCACTATTAGGATGCTGGCCCTTATCTGGTTGGCCTCTATGGAAAATGCTAAAAGGAGTCTTGTTATGCTCCAGCCAGGCTTCTTTTTACATCCTTAAATTTGGTATGTTTATGTTGTAGAGAGTATGTCATCTGTTGTTGATGTTATTTGCTGTCAAGTTGACTTCAGCTTATAGTGACCCTATGAATTAGAGACCTGCTAGAACCACAGTCATCAGCTGCCTTGATCAGGTCTTCCAAACTTAGGGCAGCCATGATTTCCTTGACTGAATCAATCTTCCTGTCATGTAGCCTTCCTCTTTTCCTACTGCCTCCCACTTTACCAAGAATTGTCATCTTTTCCAATGAGTCACATCATCCCATCTTAGACTAAATCTTAGTTTATGAAATTCCATGTGCCCCCTTTGAAACAACAGCAACTTTTGACCAGGGGTAATAGGCCAGTAATTGTTTAGTCCTATGTTTGTTTACTCAATAGTAAGTCCCACTGAGTGCAATGGGGTTTACAGCCAAATGTATGGATACTTTTGCAGGCAATAGTGTTATTTCACACTCAAAAGAAACTGCCACTTTACTTCAGCACTATCAAAGAGGAGCTTTTATTAAATTCCTCTACAGATAGGTAGGTAGATTGATAGATAATATATCAATTAATACAGTTAATATTTTGTTGGTTGGTTGATTGGTTGAAAAATATAATCAATTAACAGTTCTCAGTTTTAATGTAGTAATACAAAGACTATAACCAGGTAAATTATGTTAATACAAGTAACTGTTAATAACCACTTTAATGCTGGTGAGTAGAGCTACTCACACACGTACATACACAGATTGAGAGAGAGAGAAGCATAAAACACATACGTATATATTGACTGGCTGAATTTTCTGAAAAAGAATGGGCAAGCCTCTAAAGTGCAATTGTCCAGCATTTACACACCATGAAACACATTTATGAACCGGGCAAAGTTTTAGACAGAACGACTCATGTCTATAGCCTGTGTCTCAGAAAGGCTGCAGGCATTCTGAGATGCACTGTTTGAACTCATCTATTGTAAAAGCATCTGGACTTTAGGTCTGTGCAAAATAAGGTTAACCGCTGGGGGGGAAATGGAAAGGAAAGTTTGATGGAAACTAAAAAACAGGAACAGCTTACCATCTATGACAAAACATAAGGCAAAAAGATCACTGACCCAGGTGAGTTGAAACTTGTCACATCTGATGTTCCAAGAATTTGACACAGTCCTAGGAGATTATATATTATCATGGAAAGATATTGCCATGCCTTCTGGGAGAAATTCTTTATCTTTTTAGCTATACATTATCAACTACATATCTTCACAAAATATATTGAACTCAGAGGAGAACTATTGGTTTTATCTATTGATATCTTTAAAGGATAAATGACCAGAGAGAGATCTTAAGCATTTTTACCAGAAATGCACTTTGCAAGTAAGTGTATTTAGGAACATGCCAGAAATGAAGTTTCACTCTCTGTATGCCAAAATGTTTAATCTTTGTTTTCCATTCCTCAACAAAACAGTCAATACTCAAACTACAAAGATGAGCTGGAACAATGGTGAGTATGATATTGCATATATTGTCCCAGTGACAACACCATCCTATGCTTGTCTTCTCAAACTTAGGTTCCATAATGTTCAGTGAGGCTTACTCCTAGATAAATTAATGCAGAATTTCTTCTTTGGATGTATGTAAATCCCATGCACCCAGTGGGTCCCTTCTGAGTAAGATTATAACTGCATACAGCCCAAGGAAAATTTGCCCGAATAAAGAGAGATGACCTTTCTGTCTCTAGCACTACTTCTTATACTGTCCTGGTTTTCTAGTCATTCCAGAACAGATTTTCAGGGCTCAGTGGGCTGTGAGGAGACCCAACTTTTGTTCTTTATAAAACAAACTCAAGGCAGAGGTTTGCAACTTGCTTTCGGTGGGAGGTCCTAAGCAGTAGGACACCTGAGGAGTGATTTCTAGTCCTCAAGGATAGAGAGATCCTGATGAATTCTCAAAATTGCCCCATTCATTTCAACAGTTTTTTTTTCTGTAAAAAGAAGACAGCCCTCTTTTATCCAAATCAATGTAACACAAAGACACACACAGAGGACCCATATCGTGCTCATCAATTTGCCAATCTGGACAACTCTAGCAGTGTCTTTCACTGTGCTGTTATCAGAGTGGTGAAGCAATATTTACTCATCAACTGAAATACAGTCTTCTTCTTGTCTGAATTATCCTAACAGTTGAGATCTTCTAACTGAAGATCAAAACATAATATAAATAGAAAAGGTCTTACAGTATACAAACTAACCATTCAGATTAATCCTCATGCAAGTACATTCTGCCACTCTTTGGGACTCTTCTTTTCATTTTAGCTATCCATTTGTTAATCAGTCAATATCTAATTAAATCACTTGCTCAATATCACCATCAGTGAGAACTATAAAAGAATTTCACATTTCTCATTCTAGAGTCATTACAATTTGACAAGGGAAGGGAAACTGAAACCTTTGCACCTACTATTCAATGTTTCATGCCCAAATATCCTTTCAACACAATTGATGAGTTTGAATTCAATTAAACACAAGCCTAGTGTTGTTAAAAATTTCATCTCAAGTGGCTTAGTAGGCTGTATATAAATCATTCAAGGAAAACTTTGGAAGTGCATTGGTAGAATTTTAAAATTACATAGGCCATTTGCCTTTGTATTAATTCAAGCATGTTTGGGGTTTTTGTTTTTGACAATACATTCAAAACTACGTAGTTCAAATTCTTAACACACTGCTAAAACGGATATGCTGCTATATTTTTATTTTATTTTATTCTTTGAAATCCACTGACAGAATTATCTATCATATTCTGAAACACTGAAAACTTTTCAGCTTTTCCCAGTAGTAGCCGTTACACTGTAAAATTTGCCCTATTCAAGTGTTCAGCCTGAATAAAGGAGTAAAAACTTTGTAGAGGAGTAGAAATACCAAGCTGACCACTAGAGTTGAAATAAATGCTCCCTCTGCCCTGTTCATGCTTGAATGTCATGCACCAAGTATAAAGATTCAAAGATGGAATATGCTGACTTGGAATGTGGTGGAGTCTCCTTCTTTGGAGGTTTTTAAGGAGAGGCTGGATGGCCATCTGTTGGGAATGCTTTGATGGGTGTTCCTGCATAGCAGGGGGTTGGACTCGGTGGCCTCAGGATCTCTTCCAACTCTATGATTCTATGGATTCTAAGCCTGTTGAAATGCATCTGCTTTGAAGGCTTCCTACTATCCAAAACTAGCACCCCTACTGAGTGACAGAGAACCAGAGAGAAAACTGAAGATGAAAGAAGGGGGAGCTATTTGACCAGCTGGTGTAACTCTTGAAACTCAGTTGTGATTTTCTTTTCATCTCTTTCAGAAGACTGGAGCTGCAATGTAACAATTGGCAGGAAGAACCACTATCTCACTCCCAACTCAGTTGTGTCCAAATCTATATCTATCTATCCAAACAATTCTGCATCCTGAAAGATGGCTACAACTGTGTCTTGATCAGCAGCATACTGTTCAGCCTTGTCTTTGCTGCCACCAGTGATATTTTTTACTCCATATCTCAAGTCAAGTCCCATGTCTCTGCTTTCAAGTCTCAAGTCAAGACTCAAGTCCTAAGTCAAGTCTCAAGTCTGGGAGCCAACTTTATACCCCAACTTATATTCCAGAATTTCTGGATAGAGTGGAATAAAATCAGTTTTAACAATTTAAGTAGAATCGGCCCTCCTTATTTGTGATTTTGCCATCTGCAACTTCGGAAGTGGGGTATAGGATCCTTCTTATTGCCTATTACTGAAGTTCCAAATGCTTTAGGAGGAAGCATCCTTCCTCCTGAAGCCTGTTGCCTAACACATTTTCTGTTCCCCTCTGAGAAATGTGCTCTGTGCTTTGAGAGCAAGTCTTGCCTTCTGCTCTTAGGAAAATTTTTAGAAAGCTGCTCCTATATGCAGTGAGGGCGGGCTGTTGAACAGGCTTCAACCCTGCCTCAAACCCGCTACCTAATCCGTTTGCTCTTCACCTCTGAGAAATGTGCCCACACTTTGGGCTTGAGAGAGATTATTATGTGACCAGTAGGCAAAAAGAGATGGAAGCATTGTTCAAAGTCGTAAGATTTTTGGATGAATGTATTATGTTACTGAACTAAGGGCAGTGAGTTAGTCACTAAAAATATGCAAGTCTCAAGTCAAGTCAAGTCAGTGCATCATCTATTGCCAAGTCAATTCCAAGTTGAGTCATTGAAGTGACTTAATTCTGACTTAAGTACAAGTCAGTTGACTCAAGTCTATGCCACTGGCCATCATGATCACCCAGGTGAAGCTGCTCAACATTGCCAGGCAGTAATAGGTTCTGTGGTCAACCAAACCTGACGGCTGTTACGGCAAGCAACAAAGGATTGAAAACCTGGCTGTTTCAGCAGTTAAAAGAGATCTTGTTGGTTGTCCCTGGGTGGAAGAGGTGGGCTGTGGGACTGTAGAAATTGTTTGTTTGCATTATCTCCTAGAAAAGCAGTCTCCTGTAGAAGTTTACCCTTAGAAACAAAAACAAACTATGAAATAAGAGTTTGTAACATTTTTTCCCCACCACCTTTGGAGGCTGAATTGAAATAAAGGCCCTTAAGATTTGCCTATCAGAACAACATGCTTTTAACTGTTAAAGGGAGTGTACTGCCTTCTGTAGAAAGAAAGAAGGAAAGAAAGAAGGAAAGAAAGAAAGAAGGAAAAGAAGGAAGGAAGGAAGGAAGGAAGGAAGGAAGGAAGGAAGGAAGGAAGGAAGGAAGGAAGGAAGGAGGGAAGGAAGGGGAGATGATGGAACTTAGGGAGTAGTCATCACAGCTGTACAGGGCAGAGAGAGATACTGAGGAAGGAGACACTTCTGTTACTGTGGAAGGGGGACAGCAACAAGATGTGAGCTACCCCCTGACTATTGCTTTGTTCAAACAGCCTGAATAGACTTGGAAACAATTTCCCAGGTTGAAAATTCTCTTGGTGAATGCTAGCTAGATCAATTAATACTAAAACAACTGCAATTCAAGGCCTATATCCTGCATGCATTATTGTAATTCACATGAGGGTGCCTTTGAAGACTGTTTGGAAACTGCAGTTGGTCCACATGGCTGAAGCCAGACGAAGGCCCATTCTGCTCAATGCACCCACTCTGCACTGGGGACAGGAGAAGGACAAGACCTGGATGAAGCTTATGCATGATGTCATCTGAGTCTCATCCTTCTCCCATTCCCAGGTGGTGCAATTGTGGTGCAAATCACTGACAAGTGATTAAGCCACCTTCCTGCCACGTGCCCACGCTTACCTTCACTGCAGAGGTCCTGGAAGCACAATGGCTATACTTCCTGCCCCTGTGCAACCTGGGACTGTACCCAGCCATGCTGCAGCAGGAAAAAGGTGTGACCATTGTGCTTCTTGGTTACAGGAGGCAGCCAGTGTAGAGGGAAGCACTCCATCCCACTCCTCTCCTGGGAGAGCCACTGCCACCATCATCACTGGACACTGCTGAGATGCAGGTAAGCTGCAGAAAGAGTCTTAGGCTAAGTACAAGGAATGAATGACTCCTTTGCTACAACATCTCTGCTGGCTATAAGTCTCTGTTCAACAGAGGAATAGGCTGCCTTGGAAGTTGGTGGAGTCTCCTTCTTTAGAGATCTTTAAACAGATGTTGGAGGGTCATCTTTCAGGAGTGTTTTAGTTGTGTGTTTCTGCATGGCAGGCGATTGGACTACATAGTGCTTGCATCCTCTTCCAATTATCAAGATTCTATGATTCCATAATTCATGTTTCAGTTTAAGTATGGAACCAGGCATCTTGCCATCTCAGACTTCCTCAAGATAGTGCATTTACACTTCAAGACTAGTAAATGTCCCTGGAGTTTTATCTCTTTTTCTCTTCCTCTGTACTTTGCTACTTTCCCACTTTGTCCTCTGGTCAAAAACATAGTTTCTTGTGCAAAATACAATTTTGTGAAAGAAAGCCAGCCAGCCAGCCAGTCAGCCAGACATCCTTTTTGATGTTAGAAGCCAAGAGGCATCAATGCTTGTATAGAGTGATTAGCAAGAGTGAATTCTAGGGAGCATGTCTGTCCTTTTGTTTCACCTCTCTGTTTCTTTTTTTGAGCTATGTACACAAGCCTTTTAAATTCCTGCCTGCCTGCAAAGGTCACTTTCCCTTTCCTATAAAAGTATTCCTTTTTCTCCTTTTGTCTGGGAGGGAACATCCATGAGGCTCCTGCCTCAGGATGACGTACATCTACATATGAGAGCCAGCTTTTAGGGGCTCTTGTACAGAAATTTAGGTAATCTTGTTTTGTCTGTCTGCTTTCCCATCCCAAAATGGATTTGCTGAAACAATAAATGTAGTTTTTTCACCATTTTTTTAATCTTACAAGAGCATTCTGACTATTTTTGTCCTATTTAGTATCACAAACTCATACCACACTAGCTACACTGCTCTCTGCTTGACATAGATACCAAATATTCCTACATCTGATACATTTGCAAAAGGGCACAATATGTGAAAAACCACTGAAAATGCATAAAGCTTCTATAATCTTCATGAGCAACAGGAGAAAGCTTTTCAATACTCTTTTGTTTTATCTGAAAATGAAGTAAATTAATACTTGCATCCCTAAGTTCAAATCCTCACCTCTTCAAAAGCTGGTCACCCTCAGTGCTCACAGATTTTGATCCCATCACTTAGGTTTGGGGAGAAGGACTACGGCTGGTGCACCAAGGTACACCAAGGAGACCTGGGTTCAAATCCCCACTTGGCCATGGAAACTCACTGGGTGATCATTGGCAAGTCACATTCTCTCAGCCTCAGAGGAAGCCAAAGGCAAACCTCCTCTGAATAAATTCTGCCACAAAAACCCCATGATACAGTTGCCTTTAGGGTCACCATAAGTCAGAAAAGATTTGAAGCCACAGAACCACAACAACAAACGACAACTACATTTTTTAAATTATTGCTTTTATTATTTAGTGGTTGGGTTTTTTAAAAAAAGTACTTCCCAACTGTTTTATTATATTTTGTAAACTACATGGGGAGAGGTTACATTTTAAAAAAACATAATAAGTATCCAATAAAATAAAACACATTCTAGAAAGAGAAGATTCCAAGATTCTCTGTGTTAGAATCTTCCTTCTCACAGTCTGAAATTTGCTGGTATATGAGAAGAAAATGTATAACCTACCCTATGATCCTTGCTTCCTTTGATGGCAGCTTCCTTGAACACTTAATACGCTCACACACATTGACTAGAGATGTCTAAAAAGATGTATCAAAAGAAATTGTCAACTATGGATGACTACTCCTGTATCTATCCTTTTGCTATCCATCATGAACATAATCCGTATGTGAAGGATGCATTCTACATAACATGTCAGAAAGGATTCTAATGATTGTGAATCAGTTCATAAGCATTCATTGACTTCCTCAAGATGTAATGATTTATAGTTTTTCAGTTTAGATTCTTGAACTAGTGGTTTATCCTGAAAATCAACCAAGCAAAACACTTATTAAAGTAGAATGTTTTAGATAAATCTGAAGGAAGTTGACTAGCCTCCAATTCACATCATAATAAACAGGGAATTAGAAAGAGCTGCATTTGCCATTCCTGTTTACAATGCGGAAACAGGAACTGTCTGTGTGATTTTGCTTTAATACATTTTATAAATATGCTCTTAATCAATTTAGATCTCTTTCTCCCTCTTTCTGTATAAATGATTTGTCTTATCGTGGATCAAGAATAAAACTTAGCAGACCAAGAGACATTGAATATGCCCATGAACAATATCTTGATGAAAGAATACAAAACATGCCTCTTCAGGATTTTGAAATGTTACAAGTGAAAGCCATAAGCTGCAAAGTGATTTAAGGTGCAATACTAGTTCCATTTACCTGAAACTCAATGGAGCAGATATGTATAGCAAGGCACTGTCAAAAGTGATGGAGATGAGTATCATCAAAGCACTGAAGTCATTGTAATTCTTATTAATTTATTACACCTATCAAAATCCATAATCTCTTTAAAGCTAGATAAGATAATGCCAGAATGCCATTTCCAACAGAAAAGGTAAGGAACCAAGGAGAGTACTTTGTATGTAAATGCCATCAAAGCTATAGGGCTGAAGCAAAGTTATCATGCTGACCAAAACAGGGAGCTTTGATTGATCTCTTACACATATAGCCTACAAGAAACAGTCTGCTATCTTGATAAAATCCAAGGTACCTTCCTCTTCCACACCACACAGATGGAAACTGGGGGTAGGGAGAGGGACTGCAAACAAAATGAAGGCCATTTCCGCCCGGGGTGAGGGAATCACCACACACCACTACTTACCGGATCTTCTGGCAGTCCGGTCCGATGTGAGGAGGAGCAGTGTGTGGTTGTCGATCTGCACTGCTCTGGTGTCCGAAATGGTGGCTTCCGGTTGGTTGTGGGTCTTGACCAACCAGTGAAGCTCGCCAGCCTAAAGCCCACCCTCGGCAGATCGCAGGCTCGCATTGGTGTGAGCCTGTGATTCTGCACAAGGGAGCAGGCTCGCAGTGGCGGGCTCCATGCTTTTGAAAGACCGGAAAAATCAAGTCTTTCAAAAGCACACTGGAGGATCACTTGGGGTCGTTCCGGAACAGACTGAGGTGCGGATCTACAGTAAGTAGTCCGAACCTAGTCCTCTCCAAAGTGCAGACGTCCTCCGTGGAGGATGCACTGCACCGTTGTAAATACCTCGTGTGGAAATGGTCTAAGCCAAGAGAAAAGTGGAGTTCTCAAAGAACATATATTTAATGCATTAATCATAGAATAATAGAACTGTAGATTTCAAAGGTATACCCAAGGATCATCTAGTCAAACCTGTCATCAGTGCAGGAACTCATGCCTAAAACATGCCGAAGATATGGCTACTCACTCTCTCTTTATAAACCTCCAGTGAAAAAGAATCCATGCCAAGGACAGAGCCTTGCAGAATCTAACTTCACTTCTCTTCATGTTGTTTAGAAACCACTGGTAAGTACTCCTTACATACAGTGTTCCACTAGCTACAAATCCACCTCATAGTAGCACTGCTCTGCCCACATTTCAGCAGTTTTCCCACAATGATGTCATGGGATATCTTACTGAAAACCTTACTGAACTGAAATACATTCACAGCATCCCACAATCAAACTTATAATTCCATTAAAAAAAGAAAAAAATTAAACAGACATAATTTGTTTTTGTTAAACCTATGCTGGCTCTTTGCAATGATCTCACCTGCTCTCCAAGAGTTCTTAAAAATAATAGACGGAGACTCTGAGATTACCTCTTCAAGTTCCCTTAGAACTTTTGCCCAATTTATCTGCCCAAGTGCACCCCAAGTGCAAAACCGTGCAGTGCATCCTGCCCAACTTTAAATCATTTAAAATACCTGGTGCTACTATACTATACTATCTCTTCATCTGTCTTGGGATACAACCCTTCCATTACATCAATTATTTGTTTTCACCAGACAGAGCACTGTTTTGTTTTGGGAAGAAAAAGAGGGAAAGTAAGGGCTGAGAAATGTTGCCTCTTGTCTGTCACCCCTGTTCACTTTTCCATTGATGCCATGCAGTAGACTAACTGCTGCCGTGTTCTTTGTCTTTCTAATTAAAATGCTCAACACATTTCAGAAAAGTATCTAAATCCTTTCTCAGGAAAGTACTGATAAAAAGTTTATTCACTCTGAAAATGACTGAGAACTTAAATAAGTAGAGGCACTTTGAGAATTTTCTTCCTGTTGTGGCTTGGTTTGTTTTCTTTTCTCTCCTCTTCACAAATGGAACAGGTAACCCAGTTTTTGGCAAGCGTACAAGCAGCAGGCTGCTTGCCTCCCACTTATGAAGAGATACGTTCTTAGCCTACTTAGATAAATCATCACTCCAGGGAATGCACCTGCCACCTGTATGTAGAATTGCAGATGAATTTTAGAGTAGTTTAGCATTTTCTTGAATTACCAGCAGAACATTCACAATTCTATCATGCCAATTTATTTTAAAAAAAGAAGAAGAAGAAGAGACTCTGTTTTTAGACAGTTGCCCATTCTGCAATATCCACAGTCAGTAGGGTTATCTCAAGGCCTGTGTAAGAAAAAAGAATCATTTATTCCCTGTAGGCTACAGGTATGTGTAGCAGAAACAGGTGTCTTTCTGTACCTAGGACTCCTCTGAATACAAGGCCTCCCAAAAAAATAGAGTCAAATAGGACACTATGAATATATGTAAAACATATATAGTAGTGCAGTAGTTCTTAACTTTTTCTTTCTGGTGACCCGTTGTAAATATAATTTGTTGTCAGGGACCTCTAAGACTTAAGATTTGAATATTTAGTATTAGATTTACATATTTGAGCATCTATTTGAATATTCATATACATATACATACATATATATATTAGAGGCTTCTGGAAACTAGGATTCAAATCCCTGCAAAGACACTGGGTAAATTGGGACAAATCAGGTTCTCTCAGCTTCAAAAAAAGGAAAAGCAAATTCTTTCTAAACAAATCTTATATATATATAAAAAAAAAAACCTGTGATAGGTTCATACTTTACGGTTGCCATAAGGCAGAAGTGACTTGTAGGCACACAACAACAAAATGCCACTGACAAGGGAGGCTCTTAGACATCACGTCTCCCCCCTTTGAAAACTGACTTATGATGACCCTGACAGAAACCTATCATGGGGGTTTTCCTGGCAAAATTTGTTGCTTGCCTTTCTCTGAGGCTGAGAGAATGTGACTTCTCTGATGTCACCTAGTAGGTTTCCATGGTTGAGTGGGGATTTGAACCCCGGTCTCCAGAGTCATAGTTTGGTGACACACACAGACCTGTCCCTACATCCCTTTTGTGAGGGATGCATAGCAAAGAGGTGCAGATGCTAAAACTGCTCCTTTGTTGAAACTACTCTATCAGCATCTGCACACACCCCTCATCCCTGTTGCTGCCACAGCTAGTGGTGTCCAGCAGTAGGGTTTTATGGACCCCCTGTGAGGGATCTGTGGGCCCCCTCGAGTCTCTTGATCCCAGCTTAAGAACCACTACAGTAGTACATTAAAGTTCTTGTTTCTTTCTTTTTTATCACACTTTTATCCTTATTTATTACATCTATTTCATCTAATGAGCTCATAATGGCATCGATGGCTCTCCTCTTTACTGCTTTATGTGACAACTGTGTGAGGTAGATCAGTGTAAGAAATAGTTAATGGACCAAAGTAATTCAATGAGTTTCACAGGAACTGAAACCTGGATCTCCCAAGGCCATGCCCAAATCTCTAAGCTCCACATCACACTACAGATTGAAAGACTGTCTAGCATCCTGTTAGTTAGCCCCAATATGAATAAACCAATTCAGTTAGTTGAATGGTGAGTCAACACACAGGTAAATATCAACAATTCAATGGCTTTACTTGAGTTACTCAGGATTTAGGGCACCATTTGTAAAAATATGAGTCCCATGCGCATGCACACAAACACACACACACACACAAGTCTGTTCTCAACTGTCTGTGGCCACCTCAACCAGGAGAATCCTGGAGAAGACTAGAAATTTCACAGTTTGGGACTTTCTTTCTGAGTAAAAAAAAAAAGCACAGAAAATGGCATTTTGTCTTCCACACAGAAAACAAGCTTCCCTATGCAGAAAACAATACTTCTGTACATTTATGTGCATGCGCGCACACATGCACACACACACACACACAATTCGTAGATTTTTCAAAGAATAGGCTGTGAACTGTGATTAATCCTTGAAAAACTGCACAGTTTTCAAGAAGTTTCTCACAGTGGGGAAAAACGCAAGTCACTTTCATCACCATCTGATTACCTGGACTCTCAACTCCTAAACAAAGGTATAGTCCAAACGGGCAGAGTTAGCATCAATACTCAAGCACTCTTTAAGTACTGGAATTTTATGATACTTAATAAGGGGGATTGGGCAGGCTCTTTGTTATTCCTTTAGGCTATTTTATTAAGCACTCTAATACATATACAAACATACACTCCCTTGGAAGATGAACATAGACTTTTCAGTGTCTAGGCATACTACTTATCAATTAACTTTCCATGTAAGCCATTACCCACCCTATTTCATAGTAGCATCTCATACAATTATGTAATCTATATAAAGCTGCATTTTGTTGGGAATACTTCAATCAGATTCTTTCATATTTATATTAGCAACATTCACTAAGATGCATTGTACATTGGTATCACACCTATAAGGAACTGAACCTTTATAACCTCTGCTTCCTTCCCAGCAGAGATCTCTATTTAATCCATAGAAGAACTTAAACACCTTGCTTAAATATAATGGCTGAAATTCAGTATGGGATTTCCATTTGCAAGAAAGAAAACTGAGCTGTTTCATTATATCCATATTCAGCAAGGGGATGCTGTAACATTACTATGTAGGGGAGCCAGTGAAGTGACCGTTACACATTTGGAGCAATGAGCACCCAGACTGACATGCATTGGTCTCAATGCTCAAAGGGTACTGATGCACACAGTGCAATGTTAAAATGCATAATTAAAAACTCAAATATTAATCAGGAACACAATATTCAGTACATTCTATTAGAGCAGCCACATATAATCGTACTTTGAATGTCTGTCTGAATAAAAACATTTTTACTTGATTGTGGCAGGATAGTAGGGAGGGTGCCAGTCTGACTTCTCTGGGAAGCCCTCTCCTTTCTTCCAACCAGGTGTACCTCTCAGAGTGGTGGGATGGAGAGAACCTCTCCAGCAGATCTCAAAGCCCAGGCTGATTTGTAGGGGAGAATACAGTCCTTCAAATAACTTGGACCTGAGCCATATAGGACTTTAAAGGTCATCACCAGCGCTTTGAATTGTGCCCAGAAACAGACTGGCAGCCAATGGAGCTGTTGCAACAGGGGAGCTGTGTGATCCCTATAGCCAGGTCCAGCTAACAATCCTCAGAACAGGCGTCCATTATATTCCTAATAGACATTTATCTATTTACATCATTATTACAGCCTATTTGAGAACAGAGGTTCTCTCTTACCAGCATGATCTGGGCAGTTATTAGCCAGGAACAGCAAAGCTGTTATTAACAGCTATCCTGGCATATGATAGGCTGGTTCTTAGTCAGCCTGGCTTTGTATCACCAGAGCTGGTTTTATAGTGCTGCCAGTCTTTCTCCACCCACTCAGATATAGATCTTTACTGACCTATTTTCATCAGTCAGAGATGAGATCTTACCAGTCTTGTATCAGTGACTCATCACTTGAAGGCCAATGTTTCTTGGCCAGTTGCCATCAGATACTTCAGCCATTGACATTAGTAACCCTCTCATACCATTCCAATACCTTGGATTTATTATAAGTTAGTCATGCATTTAAGTTCTTTTTCAGGCCATTTCTCTTATCCTATTGTTTTGAGTCAGGTTGTCTTCATTCCTGGGATTAGCTAGTCCTTACATCTAACACACAAATATTATTGTCATTATACCTCAACAGGCACATGTATTTTAATTCCATTCAGGCTTAGAGGCTTACATTTTGTAAAATAAAATCCAATATCAGTACTCAGACTGTTACGTGTGCCTATATGAAAGGCATTCTCACAGATTAAAAATTTTAAAAAGTAAACTTGCTTATACAGATGTACCACAAATTGAAATCCTCTATTCTGCAATCAAATTTAAGGCTTAAATTCAATTCCAAACTTATGTGTGGAAAACAGCTCACTAGTGGAGTACCATTGGTTTTTCCAGTTCTATATATGGCACTGCAATTGTTTTTGTGGCTCCTACACATTCTATTGAGTGTACTATCCCCTGCATAAGATGGTTGCAAAACTGGTTGTGTAAGCAGCTCTAAAACTGAAAACTGCATTGGAGTCCTTCTTTGAATGTAGTCAGGAACTAGTACTAGTACAATATTTTTGGCTCTAGTGAAATGGCACCATTAGATACCACCTATGTTTGCATATAAAATCTCTCACAGACTCAGCAAGCTACAGTCCTCAGCTTCCCCCACTGAGCAATAACAAGTTGCCCTAGCTCACAGAAATGTTGTAAGGGTTCCATTAAACTGGATGAAGCACCTTGAATTACACAAAATATCTAGATAGGGAAAGATCGCTTGCTCCTAATAAGAATAATGCACCTTCATCACCACCAACAACAACCCTGATCTTTTCAGATTAAATTAACTTTAGGGCCTAGTTAAGTATCAGCTACTTAACTAAATAACTGATACAAGATTCTCACCTAGGTTTTTTAATTCTTCTCCAGAATACATTAAATTCAGGTTTAGTTGATGGAATATTTTGAAAAGAAATTAGTGCACTTGCTACCAGATGATGAAAAGCTAGAAGGAAACCAAAGTTGTTAAAAGAAACATAATGTATTAGTATCACAATAGCAAGCCAAGCTCCATTTTCTATCTGCTAGCCATTGTTTCATAATGAAACAAAACCTGCTGAGTACATCAAAGAGGGAAGTACTATGCTCCTATATTGACCTCCATTCAGATATCTGCAAAACTAATCAGAACAGGAAAACAAACAATTGTTTAATGAATTAGTTAGGAATCAGGTAACTATTTTCTCATTTTTATACCTCTATTGATATATATGTCTGAAGAAAAAGTAATGGCATTAATAAAAGAAAGCATTAATGGAAAAAAAGAAGACTTTTAGCTTTCTTTACCAACACTCTCACCATGTAAATGGTCAGAGACATATGACAAGACAGTATAGAAAAAGACATAAGTGTTAATATACAATTCAATAATTTATTCGTAGTCTAATCTCATTGGAACTGATAGGACTCAGGTCTGTATGTCCCTTTGGGTCAATTGTGGCTAGTCTGATGGCCAGTACCTCTCTAAATCCTCAGGAAAAAATATCTTACATCAGCTGCTACCTGATTCTTTTAGCTGGTGATGTCTGGTATTAAACTGGAACTATCTGCATAGAAAGCATATACCCTGTCCACTCAGTGATTGTTCTCCAGAGGTGTCTGGTGGATGCAAGAAAAACACTGGCTACATTTTGAAAACAGGCTCTAAGGAGGAATGCCATTGCCCTCTCAAAACCTGGATTGATTTCTATCTTCCCCCAGTCAACAATTTCCTCACAAAGTGGGATACTTAGAGAATAGCTAGAGGCTAAAGAAACATTTTATGTGAATCTTGCCATTTCTTGAGTGTACTGTATAAGATTGCAAACAGGTTGTGTTTCATGTGAAAATACAGGCTGCAAGTAGATTTTGTAGGGTGGATACCTATGGGTTTAACCACATAGTATAGGAAAAGAGCCATCAAGCCAGAATTACCAGAATCTATGTACGTACAACCTAATGTGTTTGGTTGCTTAATTTTATTAAATACCAATAAGATTACAATATTAATAATATAAATGTATATAAAACAACAACAATATAACATTTACAGTGAGTGTACATGTATACTCAGAGGCAAACACCATTAAGTGAAGTGGAAATTCCTCCCAAGTGAATATATATAGGATTGTAAGCTGAATCTTCTAAACGGAAGAGGTTAACTTCTTACAAAGCAAGTGGATAATGAAAGCTAAGAACTCAAGTGGTGGTGCTGAATATTTTTCAGGCAGCCACCTCGTACCCCATGCTTATTGTTCCCATTCTCCTTGAACCCACATACCTGTAGTCCAATTATTATTATTATTATTATTATTATTATTATTATTATTATTATTACTACTACTATTACTATTACTATTATTATTACTACTACTACTACTACTACTACTACTATTATTATTATTATTTCTATCCCGCCTCTCCACATGGATCGAGGCAGCGAACAACATTAAATACATTCATACATTAAAAAACATACCCAATCCTCCCCACCCACCAATCCACCTAAAACCAACCCCCTAAAACACACAACAATCAATCAAGTACTGAAAGAACAGCAAGACAATTGATGGGATGCAATGGAAATGCTAGTCTTGGAAGGCCCGTCAGAAGAGATCAGTCTTGACTGCTCTTTTAAAGCAGTCAAGACTGGTAATGTGCTGGGTCTCCTCCGGCAGGCCATTCCATAACTTGGAAGCGATAGAAGAGAAGGTTCTCTGGGTAACCGCAGCCAACCTAGTTCTGATTGGCTGCAGTAAATTCCTCCCAGAGGACCTTAGTTTGCGGGGTGGATTGTATGGGAGAAGGCGATCCCACAGGTAGGCTGGCCCCAAGCCATGTAGGGCTTTAAAGGTAATAACCAACACCTTGTACTGTGCCCAGAAGCTAATAGGCAGCCAATGGAGAGACTTTAGAATTGGTGGTATATGGTCAATTTTAGGTCTTCCGGTGATCATCCTGGCTGCCATATTCTGAACTAATTGAAGCTTCCGGACTAAGCACAAGGGTAACCCTATGTAGAGTGCATTGCAGAAGTCAAGCCATGAAGTTACCAGCGCATGCACCACTGTTTTTAGGTGTTCTAGCTCCAGGAAGGGGTGCAGCTGGCATATCAGCCGAAGCTGATAACAGGCAGTCCTGGCTGCCGCATCTATTTGAGCTGTCATCTGAAGTGGCGAGTTCAGGAGCACTCCCAAGCTGCGGACACAGTCTTTCAGGGGAAGTGCGATCCCATCTAGGACTGGTTGACAGACCTCCATGCCTGGGCTAGGGCCCTTAACAGCGAGTACCTCCGTCTTATCTGATTCAGCTTCAGTCTGTTTTTCCTCATCTAGTCCATTACTGCTTCAAGGCATTCGTTCAGAGGCGAGATGCCACCCTTAGTTGATGCTGTTATCTGAGGCATGGAGAAATATATCTGGGTGTCATCAGCGTACTGATAGCACCTTGCTCCATGCCTCCTGATGATCTCTCCCAGCGGTTTCATGTAGATGTTAAATAGCATTGGGGACAGGACAGCACCCTGAGGGATGCCAGAATTAAGCTCCTTTTTCAAGGAGCAACTGTCCCCAAGCATCACCATCTGGTATCTACCTGAGAGATAGGACTGGAACCACTTAAGCGCAGTGCTCCCAATCCCCAGCCCTCTCAGGCGTTCCAGAAGGATACCATGGTCTATGGTATTGAAAGCCACTGAGAGGTCCAAGAGTACCAGCAGGGTCACACTTCCCCTGTTGATACCTAGGCGAAGATCATCCACTAAGGTGACCATGGCAGTCTTGACTCCATATCCTGCCCAGAAGCCAGTTTGAAATGGGTCTAGATAATCTGTTTCATCCAAGACAGCTTGGAGCTGAAGACCAACAGCCCTCTTGATCACCTTGCTTAAAAATGGGAGATGGGAGACTGGTCTATAATTATTCATATCCAGGGGATCTAGGAAGGGCTTTTTAGAAGCGGCCGTATAATCACTTCTTTTAAACAAGATGGAAAATTGCCCCCCCTAAGAGATGCATTAATAATGTATTGCAACTCCTCCCTGGATATCATGTACTCAGCAAGCCTCCTGTCCTAACAACTTCATGCCCAGACGCTGTTTAAACTGTACAAAGAGATAGCCCTGTACATTTGATTTAGGTATACTACTTAGTTGTAACTCCTTTGTTATCCTAAAAGATAGAGTACCTTGGGGTCCATCTACAATGCCAGCTGTCTCCCTAGAAATAAGAGGAAAGTTGCTCTGTGAGAGGAGGGTAACAGCAGGATCTTTTCACCTGTGTATACCAGTACTAACTGTAGAAAGGACTCCAGTTAAAAAATTAAACAGAGTATTTTATTGGGAATTAACAAACATACAGGAAATAAGGCAGTCTCAAGAACCATACAAGGCTATTTGAAAATGAGGCAGGAAAGGTTGGACAGAGAGAGAGATTGGGTGGAAAAGATGATAGTTACTGGTTCTGAAGCAGAAGGTCCAAACAGAAAGGCTCAGACAGCACATCTGAAGGTAGCCCAGAGGAACAGAGATCTGGGTGCCGCATACTATGTCCCAAGTACTACAAATTATGGGGGCTGGAGCTGGGGTTTTTACACCCCATTTCCTGCCTTGAAGGAGGGTACATGGACAAAAAGGTAATGGCTTTCCCATGAAATCAGTCCAGCATGGGCTGATTGCCTTAACTGTAGGTGACAAAACATTGATGGGAGTCCTGACAGTCTCTTAATGTTTTGGTTGGATAAAGCAAATAGGGGAGATCTCCGTAGGATATACTCACAGTACGGGTCATGACTGCTTCACCTGGTCAGTTTTGCCTGCTATTGTTTTTGAGAGTGCTCACAACTTACAGTTTTTATAAAAGATTATCCCAAGCCCATTACCACTGGGCTTTCCCATCTAATCCTCTCTGAACTTATGACCTGATCATGTCTTAGATCATCCTGACCTGGCATAGGCGTGAGGTGCGCTCTCAAACATGTGTTCCAGCCATGAAATATGTCCAGTTATGAAAACAGTACATCCCGCAGAGTGGAGGTGTATGATATGGTAATGCCTTCTTTTTAAAAAAAAAAAAATGTTTCTTTTAACTGAATCTCAGACTGGGTAAAGGGCAAGATGATAGCAGGATGATGATGATGATGATGATGATGATGATGATGATGATGATGATGATGTCAGGGTGTTGTCACTCAGTGGCTGCGCATAAGTCCTTTGTAGCAGTTCCAAGACATTTATTACCACTTTGGAGAAAAAAGCTCTATCAATAAAAACTGATTCCAGAGATGAGCCTTTAAGAGACATCAGTCACATCAAATCCCAGAATCAAGAATAATGCTTTTTGCACCATAAAAAGAAGAGAAAAGGGAGACCAGTATTAATGTATTGTCTGATGGTATCCTGCCATACTAGCTCTAGGAAATGTTGGTCTGAATTTTAAGGAAAACAAATCTCTGCAAAGCCTAAAATTAGATAAGTTACATAGTTCCACCTAGTGGTCAACATCCTAAAAAAAATACAGCAGTTGCAGTCAGGAGATCCGCAGAGCTATGGCTATTTTAACCACAATGCATACCATCATTATATGAGCTCTGTTAAGGCTCATCACATTCCTGCTGCAACAAAAGTGAAAACTGCTCATGTCACAGAAATAGGCAGAGCTGTTCCATTATGAAGAAACCAACAAGTTCTTTCTCAGCATTTATCTTAAAAAGCTATTATTGATTTTATATGGAAGCCAATTCAGTTCCATGGGACTTTTTGCTCATACTGAGCTTCATTATCCAACAGTTGTTCATGAACTGAATAGTGATCGTTACTCTGTAAGTAGCACTTCTAAGATAGTATAGGTCACGTAAAAATTGATAAAATAATAAAAGTAAACACACAGTTTTATTACCTTATTAGACCTCAAAGTTATAAGAAAACTCACTTTTAGTCATTATGAAGATTACATGTACATATTACCAATTCCATGAAAATACAAAGACATGGCATTATTTTTTTGAAATTCATCAGCCCTACCATTCACTTCAGCAAGGAAAGGCTAATGAATATATCTGTAGAAAATCTCATCTGTAAACTAGGCAGGTCTTGAAACTTGTGCTATTTTTAGTGAACTTCCATAAGTATTTATTTATTCTGAGTATCTCACTAGAGAATTTATTGTTTGACGTGATGTGCACTTTCCATGAAAACAGAAGCTGAGTGCTATGACAAACATATTTAGCTTTCTATAAAAGCAAAAATAAAAACACAGTTGACTAAAAGCTCTCTTTTATTTTTGAACATTTTGAATAGTGAAGTTTAAACATTTTTTCCCTGTCAGACTCCCACATTTCTATCACTTAATATAAAATTCTCAAGAATAGAATTACATTTCCCAGAACTACAACAATTTTGAAAGGGAAATCAATTTGGTGTTTCAATTAAAGATAAAGACCTCATTCGGACATAGAGGTACACTATATTATAGACAAGCATAAGTGAGCCTGGTACTCATGACTTTTCTTTTGGCCCTTCCTGCTGCTCCTCCTCCAATGAAGCCTACCAGGGGCCATTTCCACACTAGACTGTTATAGCACTATGATTCCGCTTTCAACATCCTATGGAATCCTAGGGTTTGCAGTTTTGAGAGGGGCCAGCCAGCCTGTCCTGAAACTGCAAACCCCAGTATTCCATAGGATGTCGAAAGTGGAATCAGAGCGCTATAACAGTCTAGTGCAGAAATGGTCAGAGAGGAAAAGCTTTGAAACAACCATTTCCTGAACTAAAATAATTCACCATTATGTCCAAACTGGGAACTGTAGTTACTTTTAAACCCAGTGCTGATGCACCTCAGTTCCTGGGGTTCCCAGATGGCCATGTCCTCTTCCTCACTTTTGGTGATTTCCTAGCTTTTGCATGGGATTCTCTTCACTTAGAAAGGCTGACATGTGTCTCCTAAGACTAAATTACTGGTAATATGAGAATTAAGTTAATGCATGCTGGTATTTTTGGTCCTACTTTTTTGCCTTTGTCCTCCAGTCCCACTACTGAAATAGGACCCAGAGAACTCTGAAACTGATTCAGTCCTTTATAGCTAAAAGAGGTTTTCCATCTTTGTTTTTCAATGTGACATCACATTATGCATTTCAGATAAAACTTGAATTATTTCTATTGATCATTACAATTAGTAAAGTCCTGTCCAAGGAATGTTATACTACATACTTTATTGTGCTCAGAAGAAAATTTGAGTCTTTAAAAAAAAACCATATCACTGAGATGTGTAAGCAGAAATGAGGAAGAATAGTCAAAGAAGCCACTGAAAAACTAAGGACATGGTCTTAGATTACCTTAGTGGTGGTTGCCATTTCAATCTGCCCCTCTAATAATTTAAGACTGGAGAGGGCATCATGGAGGAGTAGGTAGATACATTGCAGTTTATGTGTGGCATGGATGGGGATCATGTAGTCCTTCAAATAATGTTGGACTGCAGCTCACAGCGTTACTTTGCTACTGGTTACACTGGCTGGAGCTACGGGGACCTCCTGTCCAGTAACACCTGGAGGGTTGCAGGATTCCCACTACTGCTGTGTGCTTACTGGCAGCTAAGCTGTATTTCACCACACACAACTCTTGTTGCAAGGTCAGAAGAAATCTTTCAGCAGTGACTGTTCAACACGGTCACCATGGTCATTGAGTCTAATTTCAAAGGAAGGAACTAAGTATGCATAAAGCATGTTCATGCCCTTCACAGTAATGGAGACTCCAACAAGATGGCTCTAATAATGAAGAAAATTTTGCAAAGTGTGCATGTACAAAGCATGTACCCAATGTATATTAGAGGGACAATATGACATCAAAGCATTCTATGCTAATACTGCCACTTGCTAAAAATCCTGACCCGTGTCCATTTATTCAAATTAGGTGTGTATTGCACAGACCGATCTCATTGCTCTCTGTTAAGCACCATCTTAAAATTTTCTTACTCCTAGATAGTCAACTTGTAGTAGAAGTGTATCTCTTGATGAAAAAAATTATCTTCTTCCAGACTTTTCCATCCTATCTGCTTTCCTCATTTCTTGTCTTCTACTTACACTGTAAATAATGGAAGAAGAACTGGGACAGGGGAGAGCCTCAGCCAGCAATGGTACAAAGTTTTGGAGAAATAATCTCCTATTCTCAAACCAAAGTGGAACTGGCAAGTATGGGTTTCTGCATGCTTCCTGAACAAAACCCTTCTTTCACTTCATTTATATGATAAACTGCTACAAAGATACAGAAGAAACGTTTCTTATGTTAATTTTGACATTTTTTAAATCACATCAGGTTGGTCAGATGACGTGAGTGTCTTTTTTTTAACATGACAATTGGCATTATGACAAGGAGAACCTGGAGTGTTTTTGTTTTTGTTTTTTCCAGTGTTCTTACTTGAGCCACTAAATCCAACTTGTTCTGGATTAGACAACATTACCATATCATATTCATTGCATAAAACTGAAATCAGGAAACATTATGGTTTTACTGACTCAAAAGGTAGCATGAAGCTCCCGTTAATAAAGACTCTCAGAAATACTCTAAATGCAAATCTTCTTCTTTGATTCCATGATAAATTGAACACAAAAGATCTTGGCCACTATATTTTTTAAAAGAAGTTAACAGTGGAAAATGGATCTACTGAGTCCTTCTTGTCTGGACTATTCCTGAATGTACAGTTATCTAAATGGCTGAAGAAGTTTTAGAAAAAAATGCAGCAGAAGCACCATTAAGCTTTAACACATTCTGGGTTCATCAGAGACGTATAGCTGACATGCATAATTGAAATTATGCTTAGGTCAAGAATATTACTGTACTATTACAGTGTTTCACTGCAGTTTACAGGCAGATTACACATAACAAATTTATTGTTATTTTCAAGCCAGACTGATGGAAAAATTATATATAGTTATGGTATATACAACTGCCTTGGGTAAGTTTCCAATATAATTCTGAGATTTGTGTTTAATCCCATTAAATCACACCAATCGCCTTATGTTACCAGTTCTTTAAGTTAATCATATTACCTAAATAAACTTCCTGATACAGCTCATGGAACATCTGTGACAATTATGCTGCATCAGCACTCCTCCAGCCCATCCTCCAGCAAAGGCAACTGGAAAGCATGCTGTACAAAGAGAAGGGAACCATCAACTATCTTTTAGAATCCCAAAGTAAACCTATTCCCTGTTGTTGTTGTTGTTGTTGTTGTTGTTGTTGTTGTTGTTGTTGTTGCTGTTGTTGTGTGCCTTCAAGTTTTTTCTGACTTACAGCAACTCTAAGATAAACCTATCACAGGGTTTTCTGGGACTGAGATTGTGACGCACCCAAGGTCACCCAGTAGACTTCCACGGCTTACTGGGGAAATAAAACCTTGGTTTCTAGGATCAATAGCCAAGGCTGAAGCCACTGCTGGCTCTCCTACTCAATATCTCGCTGAAAATTTCACTCCCCCCCAAAAAAAAAACGAGAAAAAAATCCTTTGGAGGGTTCCTTTGGAGGTCATCTTTATTTGAATGCATTATACTACAGTAAATAGCTAGCTTTTTGCATTCCAGTCCAAATCAGCCATGGGTATATCTATCACAGCCACTATTTATGTGCTGGCATGAAGCTAATGACTTCATTGCACTAAAACCACGTTTGTTGTTCATTCCAGAACTGTCAGATGAGAAAAATCTAACACAGTTTTCCATTGTGCAACTATTGCACGAGAACTGAATTATGTGCAGAGTGAACAATCCAAGTCTGCTATCATAGGTTTCCATTCTAGCAGTATCTTCTTGAATCTAGAGCTTAGCTTTTACTAGGAAACTGCTGTGAAAATTTGCAGTGAAAGGCCAGCATGTGCACATGAGTTGCCTGGTACAAATTGATGTAAAAGAGAAATCAATGTTGTTGTTATGTGCCTTCAAGTTGTTTCTGACTTATGAGTACCATAAGGTGTTTTGGCGGGGCTGAGAGTATATGATGCATCCCAGCGGGTTTGCATGACCAAGCATGGAAGAAAACTCTGGGACCTTTTTGCACTACACTGTTATAGTGTTGTTATTCCACTTTCAACATCCTGTGGAATCCTGGGGTTTGCAGTTTTGAGAGGGCATTTAAAATTCTCAGCCAGAGAGCTCTTTGGCCTCAATAAACCACTCAGTAAACCCCAGAATTCCACAGGATGTTGAAAGTAGAATAATAGCACTATAATAGTGTAGTGCAGAAAGGTCCCTGGTCTCCAGGGTCATAGTCCAATGCTAAAACCACTATACCACATTGGTTTATCAGTGTAGGTTGGTCTTTTCCTACAACTAGATCGTGATGAAAGAGTTGTACGATTTGTTAAGATACCTGTTGTCCCTAGACTCAGGCCCTTTCCACACGCGGGTGAAGAAACAGGGGAAACCACGCTGAAATGGAGCTTACCTTAAACCCAGTAAGTCTGTCGCTGCGTGGAGCAGCGCATTGTCGCTGCGTGGAGCAGCACATTTTCACTGCTCCACACTCGTCGGTGTCCCGCGGCGTCCTGCGGTGCCCAAAATGGCGGCTTACAACTGGAAGAGGCTCTCCACCAACCGGAGAACCTCGCCAGCCAGAAAGCCCACCCCCGGCAGATCTGCAGGCACACCCTTGTGCGTGCCTGCAAATCCACATCGGACGCTGCTACGGGGTTGCACGCGGCTGCACGATCGTGCTTTTAAAAAACCACCAGAGAAGTGGTTTTTAAAAAGCACGCAGCGCCGCCCCTTCCGGGCGCCCTAGCATGGATTGCGGTGTGGAACTATGCAAAAGTAGTCCACCCCAATCCACTTTATGGTGTAGACGACCTCCGTCAGAGGTCGCTCTACACAGTTTTTAAACCACCGTGTGGAAAGGGCCTCAGCTTCTTTTCTGGACCAGTGTTTCTTACTTCACAAGATTTCTGTAAGAAAAACAAATTCAAGATTACTAAGCACTTTGAACATATAAAATATTGTTGTTGTATAAGGCATTTCTTGGCAAGAGTTGTTCAGAGGGGGCTTGCCCTTGCCTTCCTCTGAGGGTGAGAGAATATGACGCCCAAGGACACTCAGTGAGTTTCCATGGCCGAGTAGGGGAATCAAACTCTGGTCTCCAGGGTCTTAGTCCAACACTCAAACCACTAAGACATGCTGGCTCTCATATGTAAAAATTAGTTATCACCAAAGACCCAAGATTGCAAAGTTTCAGAGGCCAGCCAAAACCCTTCAGATCTTGCAATACTGTTTGTTGTTAAAGTAAAGCAAACTTTACTTTAGTGATAAAAAATGCAATAATTATTGAAAGAGGTCTAAAATGTAGCTTCTATTCAGTTGCTAATAATTTTCGTTTCCAGAAGGGAAATGTTAAAGTCTTTGGTTTATGGAGATTCAAAAATAGGCAGTTTAAATATTGGAAAGGTAGGCATGTAGGCGTACAACAGTTCTAGTTATTTGATATAAAAAGGAAATAAAATAAAACATCTCCATAGTACAGAATATTTATTGACCATAAAATAAAATTTATAAGAGGAAAACTGTATAAAAGCCCTTTTAAAGAAAACTATTAGCAGCAGTCCATGGACTTGCAGTCCTTCCAGCTATTTCTATTCTCAAGTTTTCATGAAGTGGACCAAAATCAGTCCAGTATTTCTTTACTAGAGATCTCATATAAAAATGTGTTCAGAGACATTGGCTGCATAAGAGATTAAAATCTGAATCTATTTTATTATTAAAACAATCATGTTGGATAAGCATAGATCCCATTCACCCACACCGTGGTGCATGGAAGCATTTGGTAAATGATTTGCCTGGTCCCATATATTTCATGGCATGCCTTTCCTATCCTCTTCAATTAAAGAAGCCCAGCTCAGATATACGTAAACATTTTGGTTCTGAGGGCCATATGTGATGCTGACTCATAAGTTGCAGCTGAAATACATACCCAATGTGTGGGGGTGCACATGGCTACCTCCAAATCACCTGTTGACTTTCGGTGACTTCCCTGAATTTCACAAGGTTTTCTTAGGCAGGGAATACTCTGAGGTGGTTTGTCATTGATTTCCTCTGAATTATAGCCTAGAGAACCTGGTGTTCCTCAGTGGTCCCCCATCTAAGCAAGTCTGACCCTGCTTGGCTTCCAAGATCAGATGGGATCTAGTGCCTTCAGCGTATGTAGGCAACACACATCCTAGGAATCCTCTTTTCTATCTAGGACAAAGAGCATAAATGTTGTGTAGTCAAGAGTTCCCCAAGTTGGTGCCCTCCAGATGTGTTTCTTTACAACTGCCACTTACTGCCAGTCAGATTTTGTGAGGTTTTTTACATCAACTGCTGCCTGATCCTTTTGATGAAAAATACCA
>CAOLHI010006550.1:0-29756 GCA_948474755.1 Ctenosaura bakeri
CTTTGCCCAACCGTAAAACTAGCCTTAACTCTACCCTGACGCTAAGCCTAATCCTAGGCCTAACCCTAGAACTTGAACTGCAGCTAAAACTAAACCCTAACAATACCCCTAACTCTGAACATAATCCTAGCTCTAATTCTAGATCTCAACCTAACCGTAACGCTAAACCTAGCCCTAACCCAAACCTTAAGCCTAACCCTACCCCTAACCTTAACCCTAACACTAGCACTAAATTAGTCCTAACCCTAGCCCTAACCCTAGACCTGACCCTAACCCTAGCCCCAACCTAACCCCTAAACCTTCCCCTAGCCCTAACCTTGAACTTAATCCTAGCCCTAACCCTAGCCCTAACCCTAACCCTAAACGTAGCCCTAATCCTAAACCTAACCGTAGCCCTAACACTAAACCTAACCGTAACCCTAACCCTAACCATAAAACTAGCCCTAAACATAACCCTAACACTTGCCCTAACACAAGCCCTAACCCTTGCCCTAACACTAACCCTAAACCTAGCCCTAACCCTAGCTCTAACCCTAACCCTAGCCCTAATCTTAACCCTAAAAGTAACAGTAGCCCTAACCCTAACCCTAACCCTAGCCCTAATGCTTACCCTAACCTAACCCTAACCCTACGCCTAACCCTAGCCCTAACAAGAAACCTAGCCATAACACCTCACCCCAACCCCAACCCCAACCCCTAACCCTAACCCTAATGGTATAGCTAACCCTAACACTCACCCTAACCCTAGCCCAAACCCAAGCAATAACCCGAGACCTAACACGAACCCTAGCCTTCACACTAGCCCTAACGCTAAGCCTAACCATAGCCCTAACACTAACCCTAGTCATAACCCGAGCCCCAGCTCTAACCCTAGAACTAACAATAATCCTAACACTAACCCTAGTACTAACCCTAGCCCTAACCCTAAAGCTCACAATAGCTCTAAACCTAGAGCTCTCCTGAACCCTAACTTTAACTGCAGAACTAACCCTAGATGTAAGTCTTCCCCAAATCTTAACCCTAGCCCTAACCCTAGAACTAACACTAATTCTAAAACTAACCCTTGCCTTAACCCTAGCCCTAACCCTAAATCCAGCACTAAAACTAGCCCTAACCCTAAATGCTAATACTATCCCAAACAGTTACTCTAAACCTAGCCCTAAACCTGGCCATAACCTTGGCCATAACCCTAGCCCCAAGCCCTAATCCTTAACCAAGGCCTTATACTAGTCCTTACCCTAGCACTAAAGCCCTAACCCTAACCTTAGCACTATCTCTATCACTAGCCATAACCCTAAACCTAGCTGTAAATCTAGTTCTAGCCCTAACCATAACACTGACCCTAACCCTAGACTTAACACTAGCCCTAATGTTCAGCGTAACTCTAGATTCAACCCTAACTATAGACCTAAACATAGAACTTATGCTAGCCCTTACACTATCCCTAAAACTAAACGTAACCCTAACCCTATCCATAGTAGTAACACTAGCCGTAACCCTAACCCTATCCCAAAAGCAACCCTAACCCTAACCCTAAACCCTAGCCCTAAAAATAACCTAACCCTAACATTAACCCCAACCCTCCTCTGCCCTAACTTAGAGCTAACCGTAAACCTGGGCCTAACCCTACTTAATCCTAAGACTAGCCTTAACCCTAGACATAAACCTAACCCTCCCTTTAAACCTACCGTAAACCTAAACCTAACCATAGCCCTAACCCTAAATCTAACGCTACCCCTACCCCTAACCCTAGCCCTAACCCTAACCCTACACCTAGCCCTAACCGTAATCCTAGCCCTAAACCAAACCCCTACACTTGGCCTACCCCAAGCCCTATCCCCAGCCCTAACCATGGCCCGAGTTTTGGCCTTAGCCCTAACCCTAGCCCTAACCCTAGCCCTAACCACAGACCTAACTCTAGCCCTAGCCCTAACCCTAACCCTACTCCTAACCCGAGTCCTAACCCTAGCCATAACCCTAACTAAACTTAACCCTAACCCTACCTTAACCCTACCCCCACCCCTAGCTGTAACCCTAACCCAACCATAACCCTAGCACTAACCCTAACCATAACCCTAACCTTAGCTCTAATCCTAAACCAAACCCTAACCCTAGCCTGAAACCTAGCCCTAACCTTAGCCATAACCCTAGACATAACCCTAGCCCTAGCCCTAGCCCTAGCCCTTACCCTGATCTTAACATTAGACATAACCCTGGCATTAACCCTAAGGCTAAAGCTAGCCCTAACCCAAACCCCTAGGCATAACCCTAACCCTAACCATAACCATAACCTTATACCTAAATCTAACCCTACCCCTAACAGTAGCTCTACCTCAAACCCTATCCCTAACCCTAGCTGTAAGCGTAGACCTCACCCTTGCTATAGCACCAACCTTAACACCTACCTTAAGTTAACCCTAGCCCTAACCCAAGCCCTAACCCTAGCTCTATTTTCAAAGGAGGAGGTTGTGCTTTTTACAGCTCCTTAATACCTGTCAGCAAAATAGTGGATTCTGCTGAATCCAGTGAAAATGCTGCAACCTCACTAATTGGGGTAGGCAGGGGAAACCCTTCAGGCATCAGGGGAGTCAAGAATGGAACCTCAAAAGAAGAATTTTGAGGGGTTTGGGGGAAAATAAACTCCCCTCAGGAAAACTTGCAGAGACTTCACAGCAAGCAATGGTTTCCCAGGAAAGCAAAGAATCCGGTGAAAATGCTGCAACCTCACTAATTGGGGTGGGCAGTGGAACCCTTCAGGCATCAGGGGAGTCAAAATGAAATAAAAGAAGAATTTTGAGGGGTTTGGGGCAGATAAACTAGCCCCCGGGAAAACTTGCAGGATTTTAAGCAAGCAATGGCTTCCCAGGAAAGGAAAGAGAAATAAATGGAAGAGTGTTTGAAACTGGCAAGCAAGGACAAAAACACTGTGAGTACTGTGGATTCTGAAACTGAAAAGGGATTTGGGGCTAGACTGGCTTCCTGTAGTGCCAAGGAAATATTAGAAACTCCAGGGAAGGAGGTTTCACAAGGAAAAAGCTGCAAAGAAGGGAGGGGGGAAAATTTTTTAGTCAGCTCTGAAAGAACAGGGCATGGCAGCCATGGCAGAAACAGAAACTCCTGTAAGGGCAGCACAAACTTACTGCAAGGAAATTAAAAGTGGACTCTGGGCTCCAGAAAAATCCGGGAAAAAGAAGACATTCCAAATCCCCAAGGAACAAACTTTGTGCTGAAAAAAAGGGGCCACCCAAAGGGAAAAAGAAATAACAAAATGAAAGTAAATTGGGCTGCTAAAGCCCGCTGTAACCATGGAAACAGACCCAGAGGAGGGGGGGGAAAAACCCTGGCTTTGGCTACTGCTAAAACTTTTTCGGGATTTTTTTTTCTTGGTAGTATAAGAAAGGTATTGTTTGAATACAGAAAAAGTGGGAAAGTTCTTAGGACTGTTGGAAGAATCTACTAAAGAGTTTGAATTAGAAACTGTTTTCACAGAACCAGAGGAAGCCACAGAATGTTTGCAGAGGGACTTTTTTTTGGAGCTAAAAACAAGCATACTTGGGGGTGGATTATCAGAGGGGCCCCTCCAGGAGTTAAATGATTATGGCAGGAGCCTGTTGAGGAAGCCAGTGGGGAAAAACACAAGGGGAGTATGAATCCCTTGTAAATATTGTAACTAGCATCAATGAACAGAATGAAGAAGTTAGGAAAAACCTGCAGGTTTATAAAGAGAAAAAAGGATTTTTAAGACCAATTTGTTTTGAAAAACAAAGAGGAGAAAAGTAAAGAAAATACAAAGACTAGAAGAGACAGGAAGCCAAAGCTTCCCATAGAAAGTTTCTAGTTGAAGAGGCTTTGAATACAAATGGTTTCCCCCCCACTTAAACTGGGGAATTTTTCAGAAAAAAACTGTGTCCTGTGAGCCTATTCAAAACAAACATGCACAGCCTGCAAGCCAGAGGAGACAGAGAAGGAGGCTTGTGCTGGGCAGCTTGCAGGGACTGTACCTTTAACCCCAATAAAACTTACAAATGAATCTGGAAGTGGGGGAGGGGAGAGCTGGAGGGGCCCCCCTTTCCAAGAATGAAGGGAGAGTGGCATGGAGTGCTCTGGCATTTCTTCTCTCTCGGAGCAGCGGGGCTTGGTAGAAGGCAGCGGTAGGAGGAGAAGATGGAGGAGGAAGGGGCTGGGGGTGAATCCAGAAGAAAAAATGACGAGGAAAACATGGAAGGAGGAAAAATTCTCCCCCACGGAAAAAAGTCACAAAGGACTATTTAATTTGCCAATATGACATAGATTTCCAAAGCGTGGAGGGGGGAGGAGGGGCGGGCCCGGGGGGAACTCTTTCAGAAGGTTCCAAAAATACAATCCTTTCCCGAGAAAGGCAATTCAGCAGCCGGGACAAATTCTCTACACTCCTTGGAACAAAGCGACCAATAATATTTTGACAAAAGACTTTCTACTGGAAATCTCACACTCAACTTTTCCCCCCCAAGTTAAAGGTTGCCCTTTCAAAAATTACAGCGAATTTTTTGGGTATCCGAGAGAAAAGTTTTCCCTTTTGCTAAAATCGATGCTGTGGTTGGGGTGGAACAGTCTCAGGAGCAGGTGTCCTACATCAGGAATTTAGCCTTGGAGATTGTCGAGCATTTGCTACTGGGTAGGAAGCCAAAGACATCTGTTATGTTCTGCCGGACTGGCTAGGGGGGCCCAATTGATGAAGACCTTTCAAGAGATCCATAGGACCTGGGAATGTGCCCCAGAGAACCAGACTCTTTTGGTTTGGACACAAATGGACAATATGTCCAAGATGGTGAGCAGAGAAGCCTGGATGGAGTGGCTCTTAATGGTCACAGCAGACTTCACAGCGCAGAAAGATTGCCAAGCAGTCAGGTTTTATCCGACGGAAGAAAAAGCAAAGGGGAAACCAGACGAAAAATCAAGGACAAGTTGAGGTCTGGAAAGAACCGGACCCGGCGTTGCAGCTTGAGAGGAGCCCTGCGGGAGTGAGGCCCTGATTTCCAGCCTGGGGGCGTGTGCTATGGCTCCCCCCCAGAAACCGGTGAGGTCTGAGAGAGGCGAGAGGGAGGAAGGAGGTGCAGAGGATGGGGAGCAATGTACAAGGGGAAAGGGTGCAAAAAATGTGGGACTAGAGGGACTTTGAGCGACATCAGCGATTCCGACATTAGGATTTGCTGGTAAAGAAAGAATGGGGCAAGTTTGGGGAGATGAGTGGATACAGAAGTGGGACTGGTGGCTGGAGAGGGTGGAAATGGGTTTGGTGTGGGAGAGCAAAGAGATGGGCTTGGTCAGGATGGGGGAGCTGGGGGGCCCCTCAATGGAAGATGCTGCCAATTTGGGTTTTCTTTCCCTCAAGAACAAAACCCCCCTTTTTGATACCGGATGAGAACTAGGGAGCCGGGGGCACGGCCGAAGAGGTTATTGGAAGATACGGATGCCTCCGGTAACGGCCGTTTTCCGACAAGGCCAAAAATGGACTTGAAACTAATGTGACATCAAAGGGAAAAAGTGTAACCCTAAACCCTCTCCCAGACAGACACAGAAAGGAGAGGGGGGGGACATATCACGTGGCAATGACACCCAACGGGAGGTACCTAGTGGAGCGTCTGTTTTGCCGCCCGGACTCCTGGTGGGAGGACTGGTGGCAAACCACAGGAATGAAAAGACGGCGTTGCTACATAGCAGGACGGGGCACTGGCACAGTTGGACCCTTCAAATTTAGGCTTGACGGAAGAGGAAGAGGAATACTAGACAGTTCTTTTCATCAAGCTTCAGATGTCAGGAACCCTAGAATCACTATTTTTCGCTTCAGATATCTGGGGTAGACCTGGAGGGAGGATCCGGCTTATATTTAAAGACTTTAGGGATACTTTGGAGCCCCTGAGGGATATTGTGGCAGTGATTAAATTTAAAGGGTTAGGGAAATGATGTTTTTTAGCTTCTGAAAAGGTCAAAGAGAGTTCTGGATGAAGTACAAAATGGTGAAACGTTTGAGCCCAGAGTTGTTGACTGAATATGAGAGGGAACGCTTTTGGGGGGATCAAAGGATTTTAAAAAGTTTCAGAACCACCACCATCCCCCTAGGATGTACATGGTGGGTGTCTAAATATGCTACCATTTTGTCGGGACCTGATAAGAAGGAAGCAAACGGGTTTATTGGAACGGAGAATATAGGTGTGTGGTTTTTTTTAAGAATGAGGTCCCCGAATATAGGCACGGAAAGATACCCAAGTACTTCTTCCTGGGGGCCGATGGGGGATCACCAGATACAGCGGCCAGCCTGGCTTGCTTCCACTGTGGGTTTCGATCACCAGAGGCGTTTATGCACCACTCCTTTGTGCTCCCGCTGTGGCGCCAGGGGCCATCCGACGGTGGCCTGTCACAGCAGCATCAGGTGCAACTTTTGTGGTGAATTGGGACACATTTTTTTTGGTGCCCCCAGGCCTATTACAACCAGCAAGATGCTAAAATCTTTGAGAAGGCCCAACAAGTAGACAGAATGGGGAATGAAAAGCTCGGTCCAAGGAACAGACAAGGCTCCTGAGGGACACCCTGAGAGGCAGGGGAGAGGATTGCTCCTGTGAAGAGGCGGGAAAACAAGAGTAACCATGGTCCAGGACCTCTACTGGAGAACAGACAGCATGAGACGGGAAAGAAGGAAAAGATTCCGAATGGAACATAGTACCAGGGAGGGGTGTGGGAAGAATAGATGGAACCCGCAGAGAAAGGAGAAAGTAGTGAAGAGGCAGTTAGGGGTCATAATAGGTTCTATGTTCTTGCAGAAGAGGAGGGAAGAGTTGAGGAAGAGACTGGGTCAGTCCCTAAGGAATTCAGTGATAGAGAATTGTTGGTGGCTGTCGGGGGGGGGGGAGACAGACAACCTAAACAAGCAGGGGGAGCAAAGGGACAAAGGACCCCCGGGACCAAGGAGCAAAAGGCATGGAGCGATGAGGAATCAGGTGGTAGACCAGGAAAGTGAGAAAAGTAAAGCAAAAGGAAAGGTGGTGGGAAGTGGAGAGTCAGTGGTAGAAAGGGCAGGCATTTCCGTGGGTGGGAATCCTGAGGGCTTGCCTAAGAGATGGTGAGAGAGATTGTGATGGAGGAGACATTTTGGGGAGGGGTGGTACTTTACCGCTGTTTTTTCAGAAGAAGTAGAAGTTTGTTTGCAAGAACTTGATGGCAGACTGATGAGGCCTCCCGATGCTAGTCCGGTCTCTGTTTCCCCCCCCCCATTGCCACCCCCTCCCTACCCCGGACCTCCTGATGCCCTCCCCTGCCTCTTCCATCCCGCCCTCCTGACCCGGATGGCTCGGTGTCCGCATATCATCCCCTTTTTCCCCGACCACTCCAAACCTATCCCATATTATAACTACACCTTCGGGTTTGCCGGAGGAGGTAGAGAAGCCTTAAAACAATGAACCAGAGGGACAGGGAGGCCAAAAAGACGGAGAGCTTGGCGATTGAACTGGACTGAGTAGCTTTCGATGGAGTGGACTGTGCAGATTTGGATGCTAACAAAACAATGATTTGCCATTATATTATACTATTGAATCAAGAGAAGTTACTTCAAAATCAATCCTTGTTTGGGAGAGAAAAGGAACCTGTTTTTAATAAGGTTATTTTTAATCAGGTTGGTTTTAATAAGGTTAATTTTATTGTTAATCTTGGAATTATCACCTGCTTCTCTGATAGATTAAATTTAGATCTCTTTTAAAAAAAATAACAAAACAAAAAAGCAAAAGAAACAAAAAAACAAAAAATGGTGCCCTGAGAATTACCACCTGGAACGTGAGAGGCCTCAGGATGGCTGGGGATGAAAAGGGGAAACTTCCCCCGCTGGCGTGATGCCCTGGATGTCATGGTTTTACAAAAGACTCACCTGGTGAATGAAAAGCAACGCTCCCAAAGCTGAAATTGTGGACAAAAGGACCATCCATTTGGTCCCCGGGGGGGAAGGTCGGCAGGCGTGGCGGTTTTTTTTAAAGCAAACAGGACCTCCATGTCGAATTTGTCCTGGAGGCCTTGCCTGGCAGGTTGTTGATTGTTGACTTTAGCCTGGTAGAGATTTTTAAAGGGGTGGGAAGGAGGAAAAGAGGCCTTTTCGACTTTTTGGCCTTTCGCCCCCGTAGCGGCATCGCAGCGGGAAAATTTTTTTGGGGACATTTGAAGGGGTATTTTTCCACTTAAAACATTTATTAATTCAGGGGACGTGAATAATAGGAGCAAATTATCAGATTACTCGAATTATGTGGTTAGGGAGTGGGGGGGAAATCACCCATTTTAACACCTGAGGAAAGACTCCTTTAGAATTTCTTGTTAGACCACAATCTCAAAGATAAGGCCTTAGAAGTGGACAATCAGCTGGATTTTCCCCCTCCCCCGTAAAAAGGCATTTTTCGATCAATACGATCAACTGGGAAGTGGGAAGTTTCTGGTACCAAAAAGGCAGAGTTCGTAGATTGGATAGGATTGAGCCCCTGCAGACTTAAAGATTCTAGATTGTCAACTGTAGTCACTCCCTGGTCAGATCATGTTATGCTTTTATGGAATTGGCTTTGGGTGAATTTCACCCAGGGGGAAACCTCTCTGGAGGCTCCGCCCAAAGACGATTCGTAACGCTGCTTGCAAGGAAAAAATGCGGTCATCTTAGCAAACATGCTGACGTTAGAGGATGTGTATTTTGGAGAATTGTCAAACTGGTGGGAGTGACCAAAAAAGTCATCAGGAAAACCTGTCAACATTATGAATACATCATCAACAGGAAGGATCTGCAGAATTATCAGATAGCAGTACATCAATTTCTGAAATGTCACCAGAAGGTCAACCAGGGGTTCCCCGGGAAATGGTTTGTTGGAGTGGTCTGGGGGTTTTTAGAGATTTCCAAATCAGACAAAAAATGGGGAAAAAAAAATTTTCAAGATTTTCGAACAAAAGGGGCAGTGGTGGACATTGAAGAATGGGCTAAGCTAGAAGTCCCCAAGCTTCCATTGTTGTGGGAGGATTGAGGTGTTGGGGAAGGACTCGGTGAGGTTGGACCCAGCAGGAATCATGCAGGACTTCTATGGGGGAAATTTTGAGGGCCAGAATATGGGGAGAGGATATTGAGGGTTTTTTTTTTTTTTTTAAGGTACCCGAAACTGTATTACAGAAAATTATAAGGTTTCTAGCAGGCAGGGATGATTTTGTGGCCCCTGTGACAGAAAAGGAAGTTCAGAATGTCATAGTGCAAGGAAGGAGCAAATCTGCTCCTGGTCCGGACGGACTGGTTGGAGTTTCTACAAAACTTTGCTAGGTTGCTGGTTCCTCCATTCACCTGAGTCTTAAATGAGCTCTTGTCCAGGGAAAGCCTGACCAACTCCTTTTATGAAGGTATTTTGATTTTCTTTCCCAAACAAGGAGATTTGACTTTGCCTCAAAATTGGCAGCCCATCGTTTTAACCAATGTGGATTATAGAATTCTGGCAATGGTTTTAAACAACAGATTGACCAAGTTAGCTTCAAGAATTGTTTTGGCTTTCCAAACCAGCGCCGTTCCCGGGGCGTTCTATGTTGAATTCTCTGTGTTTGTTTAGAGAGGTGTTTTATTTGGCCCGAAAAGGAAAATGGGAAGGGAAAATATTGCTGTTAGATCAAACCAAGGCTTTTATGAGTTCACCATCCCTTTATGTGGGAAGCCCTGCAAAAAGGGACTCCCTCTTGATTTTGTTAGGTATGTTCAATTGTTGTATTTGAAGGCACGAGTATCCCCCAGGTCAATGGGCACAGAGAGGCTCCGTTTGGGTGAGTTCAGGAGTCAGGCAAGGCTGTCTTTTAAGCCTCCTCCTCTATGTACTGATTTTGGATTCTGTTCTCTGTCAAATTCAAGCCGAGGAAAGGATCACAGGTTTAAGTTCCCCGTCCCAGCGGGGGAATTTGTCTTTTTTCCAGGGAGGTTTCGGTTTAAACAGGGGAAATTCACCCACGCAGATGACGTTTCTCTGTTTGTCAACAATAGAAGAATTTTTCAATTCTGAATGTGTTTGAAGGCTATGAGTGGGCTTCAGGGGCTCAGATTAATTTCCAGAAAAGCCATTTGATCTCTTTCTTTAGAGAGGAAGAAAACTTATTTCTATCTCCAGTGAACATTGGAGCAATGAAAGAAAAGACACAATGTGAAAATGAAAGTGTTGAGAAATTAGAGGAGTACAAAATGTTAGGTTTATGGTTTTCCATTAAAGCCTTTTGGGTGGGAAAAGAATTGGCAGCTTTGGTTAGAGAAAATGAAGGAATATTTTGAAAAATGGAAACCATGGAAATTGAATGTTTACCAGAAGGCGGTGTACATCAAGAGTTACCTCATGCCCTTGGCTTTGAATTTTGGGCCCCAGTCTACCCACCCCAACAAAGCCTGCTGAAGGAAGCGGAAAAAAGGTTTTTCCCATTTCTCTGGGGAACGGCTTTTCCCTGCCTCGGGCGGTGGCCTTTAGGAAAACAAACAGGGAGGCCTTAACCTACCCGCAGTGCACCTAAATTTCTGGCTGCTTTCTAGCCAGAACTTTGGAAAGTTTAGCCAGTGGTTTTGTCAGCAGACAGGCCTAGAGAGGTGGGTTGCACTTTTTCAGGACATTGGGTGAAGGAGAGTTGGGCTGAGAAGTGGTGGGGGAGGAACCAGTGCCTTTCCGGGTGACAGCCTCAATGAGACACGTGGGCCCTGACTTCCTGGGGAGGTCTATGGTCAATTAGCAAAACGGGGGCTTGGCAGAGTGGTTTAAGACCAAAGGGGGGGTCTTGGAGATTTGAAGTGTTACATATACTGGGAAATGGTGGACGTGGTTTTTTTCAGCCACAGTTGGAAAAAAAGCCAAAAAACCCTTTGTCTGTATATTTAAAAGAAGTCCCAGGGACATTGAATGTTTCATGGACCGGAGGATCCCCTTTGGTCTGTGGGACATTCGATGGAGATTCTACCATCAAATCTATTATTTAAAAGGAAACCAACCATGGCTGAAGGAAACAGAACAAATATGTCCTAGACTTTTGTGTCAAAGACAAGCCTCTGTTAGTGGAAGTAAGCGAAGGAGACTACGGAGCACTTTTTAAAGGACTGCCCGTCGGGCCCAAAGGAAACGGAAGAAGATAGCTGCCGTCCTTGCCTGGGCGGACTTGGCACGACAGCCTTGGGATGCGGTGGTATCTGGATTGGAGCCAGAAACGAGAATCAAGGACCACATTGACCCTGGGGGAAGCGGAAAGAAGGAGGACATAACGGGAGGCTTGTTAATTTGTTCTGGGTTGTTCCCTGGGAACTTTAAAACAATTATATATTTTTCTGGCTTTGGTTTTCCAGAGGAAAAAAGAGTTAGTTACACAGACACAAGCGGATGTTAACGTTTGTTTGGTTTTTAGGGAATAAAGTAAAAACTCTAAGTGAAACAGAAAGAGGCATGATGTCTTCAAAGAGATGAAGGAGTTCTTTCCATACTGGCAGAAAAAACCCTGGCATAACTTGAGGTGTAGGTTATGCTCTTATAAGTGATAATCATAAATGTATTAATAATTTTAATAATAATTTTAATAATTTTATAAATCTTATTTTAATTTTAATCTTAATCCTATTTTAATTTCTAACTTAATTATAGTTGGAATTTTAATTGTAATTTTCATAATATTGTTCTCTCTTCTTTATATAAATATAAAAGCATAATATGTGAGAAATTGATAGGGAAATAGGACTTGGAATATTGGAAATAATAAATAATTCTACTGGAATTTGTAAAACTTGTATAATGATAGGTGTGATTTTTTTATATATATATATATATGTATGTGTGTATGTGTTTTATATATATATGTAGATATGTGGATGTTTGTAGATTATATATATATATATATATGTAGATATGTATGGATATATATAGACATGTAAAAATTAATAACTTTTTGTACTTTTTTGGAAGAAGTGTAATATTTTGTAATATTTTGAAATATTGTTGTTTTAATAACATTATTTTGTTATTCCATTTTTTACTTTGAATTTGTAATAGGTAAATGTGTTTGTAGGATGTTAAAATTTTAACAAAATTACTTAAACCTAAAAAAAAAATTACTTAATCCTAAACCTACTCGTAGTACTAACCCAGCCCTAGCCCTAACCCCAAACCCCAACCCCCAAAACTACCCCAAACTTAAAACCAACCTTGCCCCAACCCAAGCCCTAACCCCCCCTAACATACCTATAACCCTAACCCCAAACCAAATCCCAACCTAACACTTTCAAACCCTAAACCTAGCCCCAACTTAACCCCAGCTAACCAGAACCCTCAGTAACCCTAACACTAACCCTGCCGTGCCCCAAATTAGCCCTAGCCCTAACCCTAACCCTAACACTAGCCCTAACCCTCACCCTCACCCTAACCCTGACCCTAACCGTAGCCTTAACTCTAACCCTAACCCTAACCCTTCCCCAACCGTAACACTAAACCTAACGCTACCTTTACCCTAACCCTAACCCTAGGCCTAATACTGAGCTTAACCCTAGCTCTAACCCTAGCCCTAACCCTAACTTTAGGCCTAACCGTTTCCCTAGCCCTAACCATAACTCTAACCGTAACTCTAACCCTAGCCCTAACCCTACCCCCTAACCCTAACACTAGCCCTAAACCTAACACTAACCCTAGTCCTAACCCTAGCCCCAACCCTAACCCTAGCCCAAAACCTAACCCTAACCCAACTCCTCGTGGCTTCCGGTCCCGATGGCATCGTGAGCGGCGGGGGCCCAACAAACTCACGCTCGTTGTCTCCGTCACCCCAAGCGGGTTTTCCGGGGAAAATCCCCCCCGGGAAAGTCCCCCCCCCGGGGAAAAAGGGGGGCCCCCCGGGGCTCGGCGGGGATCCAGTTTCCTTTATGGGCTAGAGGTTGATCCTCGGAGCTCGAAAGTGAGGGTCGAAGAGTTGCCCGCCCGGGGGCTTCTGCCGTCTTAGGCAGCTAAAAAAACGCCAGAGACTTTTTAACTTTAAAAAACATCGAACAGTTTTTTGAGAAGAGCAGTCATCACCGGCATCTCAACTTATTTTCAACGGAGACAGTTTTTGCCCCTAAACGTTTGATTGTGGTGAGTCGGGGAAAACTTTTTCGGGCTGAGAGACCAAGGTAAGAAGACAGTCTGGAAAAAAGGGCGAGATGCTGGCAGTGTAGTCTCTCAGCCCATAGTTAAGCTGAATAGTCGGATAGACTGGTGGAATAAAAGAGGGAGTGATTTGGCTTTGCAGATCGAATAAAAGAAGGAAATAAGTGAGCTAAATGAATGGGATTAGAATTGGGGTGGAGGGGAATTTCCATCCCCCGGAAGAACAGTAATGGCAGCATTTTGAGAACAGCGGGGACTGCAGAAATCCATTTGGACCCGCGGTAACGCTGGAACTCGCTCAGTTGCAAAATGCCTAAACAAGTTGAACATACCAGGTGTTAAAAGATTGAGGTTTCATTAAGACTGTGATTTAACTAAGCAGAGTGGATCGAGAAAGTGGGGAGAGAAAGTGGTTTTGAGGGAGAGAAAAGCGGAGAACTTCAGCGGCTGAGACGGAGAGAGACAGTGGGGATTCATGGTGGAAGTGATGGTGAAAGACAGCGAGAGAAAACCAAGGGAGAGTCACACAGCGGCAATAGAGAAAGGGAGTGAGGGAAGCGCGGCGAACAGGACGGAGAGGAGCCAAAGGGGAGTTTCAGCGAAAGAGGGGCAGAGAGACAGGGGGGAAACCCCAGTGCTGGGGGGAAGAGAGACGACGCAGAAGGATCGTGGCCGAGACAGGAAAAGACAGCGGGGAAACATTGTAGCAGCGTTGGAGAGAGCGAGTGGGGAGTTACAATTAGCAGTGACTGATAGAGACAAAGCAAGAAGTAGAGAAAGTTCACTGAAAGCAGTTTTAGCTCCAATAAGACGCTTGAGCTCTCTCGAAGTTTTTTTCAGGTGGCAGGGGGGGTGCAAGATCACAGACAGTTGATTACCGGGAGAATAAGCAGCTCATTCAAGTGGAAAGGGGTTTTCCCCCAAAAGGCTGATGTTTGTTATTGTGTACTGCTACTGCTATTGTGTATTGTAATAATTCAAAATAAGAAAGTCTAATAGCGATATATGTACATATATATAAGAAAAAAAATTTTATTTGCAATAATATATAAAGTCTAAGTTGATATAAATATAGGGGTGGGGTTAATTAATTGACCATAAAAAGAATTGCAAGATGGGGAATTTTAATTTAATTATCTTTTTCATTTGGGGAAAATTTTTTTTAAAATATTGCTTTAAAAGGGATGGGCTGAAGAGGTGGTTAAAAACATTTTTTTTGGGGGGTTTACCTTGGGATTTTACTAGGGAAGTATATAAAAAAAGGACTGTGATAAGAACGTTTGTAAATTAACTCCTGAAATGCTAATAAGGATGAAAAAAAAAAAGAACAACAGTGCCACCTGGTATTTAAAGAGAATATTTATTAGAACATTACTTGAAAACCCAAAAAAAAAAAAGAGTGAAAAACAATGGCCTCAGGAGTCAGGAAAGGAACCAGGACACAAACTCAGACGCAACTACAATTGATAAAACACATCTAGAAGGGCATCAATGGACGCGGGAAATTCTATAGCGGAAGTATTAAATGAAATTAAAAGTTTAAAAAAGGAAATGAGGAAAGAGATGAAGGAAACGCGGGAAGAAATGAAAGCAGACTTTAGGAAAGAACTTGATGGTCTAGCAAAGAAAATGGATTGTATGACTAAGGATATGAAGAAAATGAAAGATGACATTCAAAAAAGTTTAAAGGAAAAGACAGCAAATTAGAAAAGGAGAAAGAAACCCTAACAGAAAATAAAAGAAAAGAAGTGAAGATGAACCAACAGGAAATGAGATATCGCAAAAAATGTATTAAAATGAGAGGCATAGAGGAATCACCTGGGGAATGTTTAGAAGAAAAAATCATTATGGCACTGGCAAGTTTCACAGGCATGAAAGAGGAAGACATGGAGAAAAAAACTGATTGAGTATCAGAGCGAATTCAAAGATTGCAAGGGAGAGAAATTGGCCGAGAGATGTCGTTGTCTTTTTTTGTAAGGGCCCGGGGTTTAAAAGAGAAAAATACTTGGATAAATTATGAAAAACAACTTGTAAAATGGAAGGAAAAATTATAAGAATATACAAGGATATTCCATTTGAAATTTTGAAAAAGAAAAACAGGAATATAGTTTTCATGACCCAACTTTTATTAAAACATGGAATTCAGTACAAATGGGAAAGACTGGAGGGACTGTCCTATTCATATAAGCAAAGAAGATATAAAATTTCAAACGTAATAAGAAAGAGACTTATGAAAAATTAAGGAAAGACCTGGAAAACCCAAAAGTTTTGAGAAGAGATTAGAAGACAAAGGGAGGCAAAAAGGGTAGTAGGAAGAGAGAGCAGAGATTGGGGAAGAGGAACAAGCCTCAGGAAGTAAGGAGAAGGAGAGGAAAAAAGAAAAAAGGAGCTATTTGAATTCAGATATAGAACAAGGAAGAAAAGACCAACAGAGAGCGGAACTAGAAATAGAAGATTTATACGTAGAGGAGGAAGCATCTAAGGGAAAGCAATACAGGAATAAGACAGAAGAAGATGACCATAAAAATATTATTTGGAACGTAAGAGGTTTTAAATTTAAAATTTATAAAAAAAGGCAAGTCTTTCACTATGTAGAAAAAAGCAATACAGATGTGATATGCCTGCAAGAAACAAAAATTAGAGAGGGAGATGAAAAATATCTGAGAAATCCAAAGCTAGGTAAATGCTATGTGTCCACGTCTCCTAAGAAGAAGGGGAGTAGCCCTATATATCAAACAAAAATACCCCTCAGAATTGAAATTCAAAGATAACAAAGGTCACTTTGTTGGCGTAGAAGTGCAATTACCTGAACAGAAGTTGTTATTGATAGGGATTTATGCCCTGACAGAAGAAAAAATTAAATTCTATAAAAAATTTCACCGAGAGATTTTGAATTATTCGGAAGTTTAAAAGAGAACTATCTAATGCTGGGGGATATGAAAGGAGTGATGGATTGGAAAAAGATCAACAAACGTACCAAGCGGGAAACAACGGGGGGAACTCCCTCAATCCTTTTTTAAATTAATGAAGATGATGACATTACAGGATGTGTGGAGAGGGATCCATAAGGATTCACATGGATATACCTTTTTTTTCAGATACGTATAAATCCATGTCACGAATTGACATGTTTTTGATATCAAAAAATCTTCAACAAATTGTGAAAGACATGGAGATCCCCCCAAGAATTTTCTCAGATCACAATCCCATTCAATTAAAAATTAAAATCGATACAGAGGAAAGTGAGATGGAGATTGAATGACAACTTTTTTCCAAAATGACAATGTTTGAAAAAAATGAAGAGACAATAAAGTATTACTTTAAAGAAAAAAAAAAATGGAAAATCCTGAAGATGAAAACAATATGGGACACTAGTAAAGTAAGAGGGCACCTCATTGGGTTTAAAGGTCAGAATTTAAAAAAAAAAAGACAGGAAAAACTTTAAAAATTTTGCTAGACAAAATAAAAAAAACAAGAAACAAAGCTGAGAAAAAACCCCTTTCGCATAAAAAAATACAGATAGCTCTAAAAATATTACAAGAACAGGCAAAGGCCGGAAAGCAATATGAAAATAAACAGAAAGCTGACATGGCTGAAGCAAAGACTTTTCGAACATGCAGATAAGCCGGGTAGGTGGCTGGCCTATAAATTAAGGAAGGAAAAGAAAAAAGATTGGTATTAGAGATAGACAACAGAAGTAAAATAACTACAAACCAAGAGGAAATAAAAAATTTTTATAATTATTACAAAAACTTGTACAAAGCGAAAGAAATATGGCCAGCCCCAAAAGAAGATAGAAGAATTTCTGAAAAACCAAAAAATTATACAAGTAAAGGAAAATTTAAGGCAGATGATGAACAGAAAGATCACGAGGGGAAAAAGATAAAAGAAGCAATTCAAAAACTGAATACATCTAAAGCACCGGGTCAGGATGGCATAACCGCAATATACTATAAGAAATCCCCAAAAATATATTCTAGATCCATTGGAGAAGCTTTTTAATGACATTAAGGAGAATGGTATTCCCGATTCGTGGGGGGGCATACATAACTCTGATCCCGAAGGAAGAAAAAAAACTTAAGGCAGCCAGGAAAATTCCGGCCTATCTCGCTTCTCAATATTGATTACAAGATCTTTACAACTGTACTAGCAGAAAGGATGAAGTTAATGTTACAAGAAGTAATACATAAAGATCAAAATGGATTCTTTCCAGAAAGACAAATTAAAAAAAATATTAGGACAGCGCTGAACATAATTGAACATTATAAAAAATAACGAGAAGAAATTGGCTTTAATTTTTATTGATGCGGAGAAAGCTTTTGACAACATATGTTGGGGGCTTTATGATGAAAGTATTAGAAAAGATGGATTTTTGGGGATTGTTTTTAAATTAAATTAAAAAATTTTTAATGATCAAAGAGGGCCTAAAATTTTCAATGGGGGGCAAAACAAAATATTTTTAAAATAGAAAAGGGAACAAAACAAGGATACCCACTTTCTCCGCTGTTATTTATAACAACGTTAGAGGTGCTTCTAACCGCAATCAGAAACAATCCAGGCATAAAAAGGATGTAAAATTTTAAAAAGTGTGAATACAAGTTGAGAGCTTATGCCGATGACATGATGATAATTCTGGAAGAACCAAGTAAATGTACAGAAATTTTAATGCGGACCATAAAAACCCTACGGTGAAGTTGCGGGACTAAAAATAAAAAAAGACAAACAAAAATTATAACTAAGAATGTACGGATGGAGGAGGAAGAAAAGATGCAGAAAACTGGTTTTAAAGTAGAAAATAGAGTCAAATATCTTGGAATTTGGATTTCTAAGAAAAATAATGAACTTTTTGAAAACAACTATAAGAAAATTGGAAGGTATAAAAAATTCATTGGAAAGCTGGAGACTTTTAAAACTATTTTTCTGGGGGCGTATCAGCAGTCAAAATGAATGTTTTGCCTTATTAAATTTCTTACTTCAAAATGTACCTTTTTTATAATCAATGATAAACCCTTTAGAATTGGCAAAAGGAATTATCCAAGTTTATATGGGATAATAAAAAAACCAAATTAAGTGGAAGTTATTAATGGAGAAAAAAGAAAAGGGAGGTTTAGGATACCTGATTTGAAAATTTATTATTAGCAGCCGGACTCACATGGATTAAAGAATGGATAGTGCTATGAGATGAAGATCTGTTGAATTTAAAGGTACCGGCAAAAAAATGGGCTGGGACGCGTACATGTGGTACAGAAAGCAAAAAATAGATAAAGAATTTGAAAATCGTTATTTAAGAAGAGCTCTCCTGGCAATATGGCTACATTTCAAGAAAAGATATTACGCTAGAAAACCCTCCTGGCTTTCTCCGCATGAGGCCCTGTTTGGAAGGTGGGGAAAGGGGTTACAAAAGACAAGGGGCAAAATGAAAATATATTGAAAGTGGAACAAAGTCAAGATTATAAGTTGAAATCAAAAGAAGAGATAGAACAAGAAGGATTTAGATGTCATTGGTTTCTGTACAGACAGCCTTTAAAGAAAGATTCATAATGGATAAAAACTGGGGAAAGGTATTAAAAAACAGACAGGAAGAGAGATGCTTTTGCCAAAATTATATTTGAAATCCCAAAAACAAAAAACTTTTAAAGCTGTACAAATTAATGTTAAAAAACTTAAAAAAGAGCGTATAAAAGAGGTCATGGTGAAATGGTCTCAAAATACTGGATATGAAATTCAACTTGAGCAGTGGGGAAAAAAACTGGGAATTACAAATAAATTTACAGTAGCTCAAAAATTGAAGGAAAAAAACATTAAGATGTTTTATCGATGGTACTTAGATCTGGTAAAATTAAGTAAGATTTATAAATTGAAAGAAAATAATTGCTGGAAATGTGATAAAGAAAATGGAACCTTTTTCCACCTTTGGTGGACTTGCAATGGGCTAAGAGTTACTGGAAAGACATCCATAATAAAATGACTGAAATTTTATAGATTAATCTTCCACTAACACCAGAACTGTTTCTGTTGAATATGACTCATAAAATAGAGAGGGCGAAAGAAAACATTGGAGGGTTATCTTATATATGATAACAGCAGCGAGGCTTTTATATGCGCAAAAATGGAAAAGTAAAATTATACCCCAACTGGGAGAATGGTTGGCAAAGGTAATAAAGAAATGGACATGTTATCGGGGATAATTAGGGGGGAAAAGGGAGAGCCGACATGAAGGGAAAAAGGGGGTAAAGTAGAAGAATTTGTTGAATCAGAAAGACTTAAGAAGGAACTCTGATGGAATTGCTTAACAACGATAATAGTAAAAGTATAAAAGAATATTAAAGAAACTGTGTAATGACTATGGACAAAAAAGATGAAATATAAATATATCATTGGAAAAAGTTGAGTTGTGAGGCAAAATTTAAAAGGTTCTATGGAACGAGACAAAAACATAGAAGTGTGTGTATGTGACAAATAAGCAGACAATATTGATTGTAGGAAACCCCAGTCGGGGAAAAATAAGTAGAGAAACGTTGTACAGTTCAAAGGGTAAAAATAAGGTGATGCTAGGGAAATAAGCCATGTAAAAAAATACTTAGAAATTACCATAACCATGGATTATCATCCGAAATGTAAGAACGAACGAGAAGGATTTGAAGAAATAATATATGTAAGGAAAGAATATAAGGCATATAAGTGGTTTCCAGAATAAAAAAGGGAAAATGAAAGGAGTGATGTAAAGTGGTTATGAGAACAATATGCAAAGAAACAGTTTTTTTTTTTTGTTTTTAAATTTGTTGTAAATTTTTAATAGAGATTATAATAATAAAAAACCCCTAACCCTAACCCTAGCCCTAACCCTACCCAAACCCTGACCCTAACCCTATCCTAACCCTAACCCTAGCCCTAACCTTCACCCTACCCAAACCCTAATGCTAACCCTAACCCTAACTCTAACCGTAGCCCCCCAACCCTAGCCCTAACAAGAAACGTCACAATGCTCTAAACCTCGGGGTATCCCAAACCCTAATTTTAGCTGCAGAACTAACACTAGATGTAATTTAGCCCGAATCTTAACCCTAGCCCTAACCCTAGAGCTAACACTAATCCTAAAACTGACCCTTCTCCTAACCTTTTGCCCTGACCCTAAATCTAGTACTAAAACTAAACCCCAACCCAAGCTGTAAACCTAGCTCTAGCCCTAACCCTGGCACTCACCCTAACCCTAGCCTTTTAAAGCTAACCCTAAACTTAGCTCTAACCTTGGCCCTAACCCTTTTAAACCCCAGCCCTAACTCTAGCCCCCAAACCCCCAACTCCAGCCCTAAATGTAATCCTATCCCTAACCATAAGCCTAAACGAAACCCTAACCCTAACCCTAACTCTAGTCCTAACACTAACCCTAACCCTAATCCTAGCCCCAAATCTAATCCTAACCCTAGACGTAACACTAACTCTAGCCCTAACCGTAACCCTACTCCTAATATAACCCTAACCGGAACTCTAACCCTAACCCTAGCCCTAACCCTAACCTAACCCTAACCCGAGCCATAACCCTTTAAACCCCAAACCTAACCCCAGTACCAATCCCAACCCCCAAACCCCCAACCCTAACCCTATCTCTAACGGTAGAGCTAACCCTTTTAAAACTCGCCCCGACCCTAGCCGAAACCGAAACACTAACTTGATAACTAACACGAAAACCTAGCCTTAACACTATCCCTAACGCTAAGCCTAACCATAGCCCTAAAGCTACCCCTAGACCTAACCCTATCCTAGACCTAACCCTAGAACTAAAACTAATCTTAACACTAACTCTTGTCCTAACCCTAGCCCTAACCCTAAACGTCACAATAGCCCTAACCCTAGGGATATCCCGAACCCTTATTTTTACCGCAGAACTAACCCTAGATGTAAGTCCAGCCAGAATCTTAACCCTAGCCCTAGCCATAAAACTAACACTAATCCTAACGCTAACAATTGTCCTAACCCTAGCCCTAAACCTAAAGTTAACAATAGCCCTAACCCTAGGGATATCCCTAAATGTAACCATAGCCGTAAACATAATCCTAAAAGAAACCCTAGCCCTAGCCCTAACTCTAACACTAGCCCTAACCGTAACTATAGCCCTAACCATAACTCTAATCGTAACCCTAACCTTAACCCTAGCCAAAACCCTTGCCCTAACCCTAGCCCAAACCATAACCCTAATCCTAGTCTTAACTCAACCCCTAACCCTAACCCTAGCCCTAGTGCTTACACTAACCCTAACTCTAGCCCTAACCCTAGCCCTAACCCTAACCCCAATCTTATCCCCAACAGTAAATCTAACTCTAGCCCCAAGCCCGATTCCTAGACCAAGGCCTAATAATAGTCTTGACCCTAGCACTAAGCCCTAACCCTAACCCTAGCACTATCTCTAATGCTAGCCCTAACCTTAACACTAGCTGTAATCAAGCTCTAGCCTTAAGCCTAACAGTAACACTAACCCTAGACTTAACACTAGCCCTAATGTTAAGCCTAATTCTAGACCCAACCCTAACCGTAGACCTAAACCTAGAACTTACCCTATCCCTAACTCTAACCTTAACATTAGCTGTAAACCTAGCCCTAACCCTAACACTTACCCTAACCATAACCCTAGCTCTAATTCTAGATCTCACCCTAACCCTAACCCTAGCCCTAACCCTAGCCGTAACCAAAACCCTAAGCCTACCTGTAACCCTAGCTCTAACCCTAAATCTAATCATATCCCTAACCCTAACCCTATCCCTAACCATAGCCCTAACCCTAAACCGAACCGTAACTCTAACCCTAACCCTAGCCCTAAATCTAACCCTAGCGCTCACCTTAACCCTAACCCTATACCTATCCCTAACCCTATCCCTATCCCTAACCCGAGCCCTAACCCTACCCCTACCCCTAACGCTAACCCTAACCCTAACTCTAGCCATAACAATAAACGTCACAATAGCTCTAAACCTAGGGCTATCCCGAACCCTAATTTTAACTGCAGAACTAACCCTAGATGTAAGTCTAGCCCAAATCTTAACCCTAGCCCTAACCCTAGAGTTCCCACTAATCCTAAAACTAACCCTTCTCCTAACTCTAGCCCTAACCCTAAATCTAGTACTGAAACTAACCCTAACCCTAGCTGTAAACCTAACTCTAGCCCTAACCCTAACACTCACCCTAACCCTAGACTTAACACTAGCACTTATGTTAATCCTAACTCTAGACTCAACCCTAACCATAGCCCTAAATGTAGAACTTCCCCTAGCCCTTACACTAACCCTAAAACTAAATGGAACCCTAACCCTATCCATAGTAGTAACACTAGCCCTAACCCTAACCCTTGTCCCAACAGCAACCCTAACCCTAACATTAACCCAACCCTAACAATAACCTAACATTAACCTTAAACCTAAACCTACCTCTAGCACTAACTCTAGAATTAACCCTAAACCCAGTCCTAACCTAGCCCTATCCCTAGCCCTAATCCTAAGCCTAGCTCTAATCCTAGCCCTAGCCTAAGCCTTAGCTCTAACCCTAGCCTTAATGCTAGCCCTAACCCTAGCCCTAGCTCTACCCTAGTCATAACCCTAGCCATAACCCTAGCCCTTACCCTAGCCCTAACACTAGCCCCAGCCCTAACCCTAACCCTAATTCTAGCCCTGCCGCTAACCTTACCCCTAGCCCTAACCCTAACCCTAACTCTAACCTGAACCCGAACCCTAACCTTAACCCTAACCCTAGCCCTAAGCCTAACCCTAGCCCTTGGCCTACCCGTAGCCCTAATCCTAGCCCTAACCGTAGCCCTAGCCTAAGCCGTAGCTCTAACCCGAGCCTTAACCCTAGCCCTAACCCTAGCCCTAGCTCTAACCCTGGCCATAACCCTAGCCCTACGCCTACCCCTACCCCTAGCCCTAACTCTAGCCCTAACGTTAGCCCTATCCCTAGCCATAAACCTAATGCTAACGGTAACCCTAGCCCTAGCCCTAACCCTAACCCTAATCCTAACCCTAGCCCTCACCCTAACCCTAACACTAGAAAACAACCTAACTCTAGCGCTAAGCCTATCCCTAGACATACCCTAGACGTCACACTAACCATAACCCTAACCATAGCCCTAACACTAGGCATAAACCTAATGCTAATGCTAACCCAAACCCTAACCATAACCCTAGCCCTAACCGAAACACTAACCCTAGACCTAACCCTAACCATAGCCCTAACTGAAGCCCTAAACTTTACTCTAACCCTAGCCTTAACCCTAGCCCTAACCCTAGCCCTAACCCTGGCCCTTACCCTAACCCTAGCCCTAATCCTATTCCTAACACTAACCCTAGCACTAACCCTAAACCTAACCCCTCCTAAACATAAGCCTAAGCCTAACATTAGCCCTAAACCTAGCTGTAACCCTAGCCCTAACCTTAGCCCTAACCCTAGACATAACCCTCCCCCGAAACCTAAACATACCCCCTCCTACTCCTACTCCTACCCCTAACCCTAACCTTAGCCCTAACCCTAGACATAACCCTACTCCTAAACTTAACCTAAACCCTAGCCCTATCTCTAGCACAAACCATAACCTTAACTCTAACCGTAATCCTAACCCTAGCCCTAGCCCTATCCCTAACACTAACCCTAACCCTAGCCCAAACCCTAATTCCAGCCCTAAATGTAATCCTATCCTTAACCATAAAACTAAACTAAACTCTAACCCTAACCCTAGTACTAACCCTAACCCTAACCCTCGCCATAACACTAACCCTAACCCTTGCTCTTATCCTATCCCTAACCCTAAACCTTGCCCTAACCCGAGCCCTAACCCTAGCCCTAACCCTAACCCTAACCCTAACCCTAACCTCAAAAGAAGCAAGCAATGGCTTCTCAGGAAAGGAAAGAGAAAGAAACTGAAGAGTGTTTCAAACTGGCTTTCTGTATTCAAACAATCAGTTTCTTTATACTGGTGTTCTGTATTCAAACAATATGTTTCTTTATACTGATCAAAGAAAAAGAGATCCTGCAAAAAGTTTTCAGCAGTAGCCAAAGTCAGGGTTTTCCCTCTCCCTTCCTCTGGGCCTGTTTCCATGGTTACAGCGGGCTTTAGCAGCCTAGAGTTTACTTTCAGTTTTGCTGGCTGAGTTTGTTTGTTTCCTAAATAGCTGCTTGCCTCTTTTTGCAGCAAAAAGTTTGTTCCTTGGGGATTTTGAATGTCTTCTTTTTCCTGGATATCTTTCTGGAGCCCAGAGTCCACTTTTAATTCTGCTTGCCGTAAGTTTATGCTGCCCTTACAGGCAGTTTCTGTTTCTGCCATGGCTGCCACGCCCTGTTCTTTCAGAGCTGACTAAAACAATTCCTCCCTCCCTTCTTCTTTGCAGCTTTTTCCTTGTAAAACCTCCTTCCCTGGAGTTTCTAATATTTCCTTGGCACTACAAGAAGCCAGTCCCAAATCCCTTCTCAGTTTCAGAATCCACAGTACTCACAACGTTTTTGTCCTTGCTTGCCAGTTTCAAACACTCTTCAGTTTCTTTCTCTTTCCTTTCCTGGGAAACCATTGCTTGCTGTAAAGTCTCTGCAAGTTTTCCTGGGGGCTGAGTTTGATCTGCCCCAAACCCCTCAAAATTCTTCATTTGAAGTTCCATTCTTGACTCCCCTGATGCCTGAAGGGTTCCACTGCCTACCCCAATTAGTGAGGTTGCAGCATTTTCACTGGATTCAGCAGAATCCACTATTTTGCTGAAAGGTATTGAGGAACTGTAAAAAGCACAACCTCCTCCTTTGAAAACAGAGCTAGGGTTACGGTTAGGGTTGGGGTTGGGGTTAGGGTTAGCTAGGGTTAGGGTTAGAGGTAGGGTTACAGCTAGGGTTAGGTTTAGGCCTAGCGATAGGGTTAGCTCAAGGTTTAGGGTTTAGTGCCTGGGTCAGGACTAGTATTAGGCCTAGTTTTAGGCTTAGGGCTTGGGGCTAGCATTAGGGCGAAGGTTAGGGCTAAGTTCAGGGCTAGGATTAGTGTTACTGTTGGGGATAGGATTAGAATTAGGGCTATTTTTAGTGTTAGGTTTAGGGTTATGGTTAGGAGTAGGGGTATGGGTAGGGTTAGGGTTAGGGTCTTGTTTTAGTGCTTGGGTTAGGGTTGGGGCTAGGGCTCGAATTAGTTCTAGTGTTAGGATTAGGGTTAGGGTTAGGTTAGGATTAGGTCTAGTGTTAGGGTTAAGGTCAGGGCTAGGGTTAGGGTTATGGCTAGGGTTTGGATTGGGGTTAGGGTTAGGTCTAGGAAAGCGCTAGAGTTAGGGTTGTGGCTAGCGCTAGGGTAATGGATAGGTCTAGGTTTAGGACTAGGACTAGGGTTAGCATTACGGTTAGGGCTAGGGTTAGAGGTAGGGCTAGGGTTAAGGTTAAGGCTAGGGTTATTGCTAGGGTTAGGTTTAGGGTTAGGGCTCGGGTTCGAGTTACGGCTAGGTTTACAGTTAGGATTAGCTCTAAGGTTAGGGTTTCTGTTAGGGTTATGGTTAGAGGTAAAGTTAGGGTTAGCGCTAGGGTTAATGTTAGGGTTAGGGTTTATTCCTAGGGTTAGGACTAGGATCAGGCCTAGGTTTAGGGTTAGTTCTTAAGGCTAGGGTTTGGGCCAAAGTGAGGGCTAGCTTTGGGCTAGGGCTAGGGTTAAGATTGCATTTAGGGCTAGTGTTACTTCCAGCGGTAGTGTTAGGGTTAGAGTTATGGTTAACATAGTCCTAGACCTAATCATAGCCCTAAACCTAAACCTAGCCCTAAAGCTAGGGTTAGGGTTAGGGTTAGAGTTAGTGTTGATGCTACATTTAGGTTGAGGCTAGGGATTAGGTTAGGGTTAGCATTAGGGTCAGGGTAGTGTTAGTTCTTAGTACTAGGGTTAGGACTAGGATTAGGCCTAGGTTTAGGGTTAGAGCTTAGGGCTAGGATTAGGGCTAGGGTGAAGATTGGGGTAGGCTTAGGTCTAGGGTTAGTTCTAGGGTTTAAATTAGGGTTCGGGTTAGCTCTAGGGTTAGGTCTACGGTTAGGGCTAGGGCTAGGGTTCAGGGTTTGGGCTATGGTTAGGGCTAGGCTTAGTGTTAGGGTACGGGTTAGCGTTCGGGCTACGGTTTGGGCGACGGTTAGGGTTAGCTCTACCGTTAGGGCTAGAGTTACGGTTAGAGGTAGGGTTAGGGGTAGGTTTAGGGTCAGAGTCAGGGTTAGGGTTAGGGCTAGGGTTAGGTTTAGGGTTAGGGCTTCGGATAGGGTTAGGGCTAGGGTTAGGGCCAGGTTTAGAGTTAGGATTAGGGTTAGTGTTACGGCTAGGGTTAGGGGTAGGGTTAAGGTCAGGGTTAGGGTTAGGGTTAATTAGGGTTAGGGTTAGGACTAGGGTTAGGATTAGGGTTAGGGGTAGGGCTAGGGTAGTGTTAGGGTTAGGGATAGGGGTAGGGATAGGGTTAAGGTCATGGCTAGGGTTAGGACTAGGGTTAGGGCTAGCGTTAGGGTTAGGGTTAGGGCTAGGGTGAGGGCTAGGTTTTGGGCTAGGGTTTGGGGTTAGGGCTAGGGTTAGGGTGAAGGTTAGGGCTAGTGTTAGGGCTAGAGTTAGGGCTAGGGTTCGGGCTAGGGTTAGGGTTAGGGCTAGGGCTACGGTTAGGTTTAGGGTTAGGTCTACGGCTTGATTTAGGTATAGGGCTAGGTTTACGGCTAGGGTTAGGGCTAGGGCTAGGGTTAGGGCTAGGTTTAGGGCTAGGCTTAGGATTAGGGCTAGGGTTAGGGCTAGGTTTAGGGCCAGGTTTAGGGTTAATTCTAGAGTTAGGGTTAGAGGTAGGATTAGGGTTAAGGTTAGGGTTAGGTTATTTTTAGGGCTAGGGTTAGTGTTAGGGTTCGGGTTGCTGTTGGGACTCGGGTTAGGGTTAGAGCTAGTGTTACTACTAGGGATAGGGTTGGGGGTTATGTTTAGTTTTAGGGTTAGCGTAAGGGTTACGGTAAGTTCTACGTTTAGGGCTATGGTTGGGGTGGGTCTAGATTTAGGCTTAACATTAGGGCTAGTGTTTAGGGTTAGGGTCAGTGTTAGGGTTAGAGCTAGAGCTAGGTTTACAGGTAGGGTTAGGGTTCGGACTAGCAATAGAGATAGCACTAGGGTTAGGGTTAGGGCTTTAGTGCTAGGGTCAGGACTAGTTTAAGGCCTTGGTTTAGGATTAGGGCTTGGCGCTAGGGTTAGGGCCAAGGTTAGGGCCAGGTTTAGGGCTAGGGTTAGAGTAACTGTTGGGGATAGGGTTGGGGTTTAGGGTTAAGGCTAGTTTTATTTCTGGATTTAGGGTTAGGGGTAGGGTTAGGACAAGGGTTAGTTTTAGGATTAGTGTTAGGTCTAGGGTTAGAGCTATTGAGATTCGGGCTAGACTTACATCTAGGGTTAGTTCTGCAGTTAAAATTAGGGTTCGGGACAGCCCTAGGTTTAGAGCTATTGTGAGGGTTAGGGTTAGGGTTAAGACCAGGGTTAGTGTTAGGATTATTGTTAGTTCTAGGGTTATGGCTAAGCCTAGGGTTAGGGCTAGGGTTAGTGTTAGGGCTATGGTCAGGCTTAGCATTAGGGCTATTGTTAAGGCTAGGGTTCATGTTAGGTCTCGGGTTATTGTTTGGGTTTGGGCTTGGGTTAGGGCGAGTGTTAGGGTTAGCTATACAATTAGGGTTAGGGCAAGGGTTAGAGTTACGTTTAGGGTTAGCGTTTGGGCTAGGGTTAGGGTTACGGTTAGGGCTACTGTTACTTTTAGGGTTAGGGTGAGATCTAGAATTAGAGCTAGGATTATGTTTAGAGTTAGGTGTATCGTTAGGGAAGGTTTAGTTTTAGCTCCAGTGTTAGTTCTAGGATTCGGCTTAGCATCAGGGCTAGAGTTAAGGCTAGTGTTAGGGTTAGGACAAAGCCTCTAGTTAGGGTTGTGGTTGTGGCTAGGCTTAGGATTAATTCTAGTGTTATGGTTAGGTGTAAGGGTAGGTTAGGGTTAGGACTAGGGTTAGAGGTAGGAGTAGGGGTTAGGGTTGTGGTCAATTCCAGAGTTAGGGCTAGGGTTATCAATTGGGCTAGGGTAAGGTTTACAGTTAGAACTGGAGTCAAGCTTAGATTTAGGTCAAGGTTTAGGCTTATTGTTAGAGCTGGGCTTAGGGTTAGGTTTAGGGTTCAGGTTAGGGCTAGGGTTAGGGTTAGGTTTAGGGTTAGGGTTAGGGCTAGGATTAGGGCTAGGGCTAGGGTTTGGGTTAGGGTTAGAGATAGGGTTACGGCTAGGGTTAGGGTTAGGGTTAGGTGTAGGGTTAGGTTTTGGGGTAGGTTAAAGGCTAGGTTTATGGCAAGGCGTAGGTTTAGGGTTAGGGCTAGTGTTAGGGTTAAGTCAAGGGTTAATATTAGGGTTAGTGCTAGGGTTAGGAATAGGACTAGGGTTAGGGTTAGGGTTAGGGCTATGGTTAGGTTTAGGGTTATGGCTAGGGTCAGGGTTAGAGTTAGGGTTAGGGCTTAGATTAGAGTTAGTTTTAGGGCTAGGGTTCTGGTTAGGGCTAGGGTAAGGGTTAAGATTAGGGTGAGGGCTAGGGTTAGGGTTAGGGTTAGGGCTAGGGTTAAGATTAGGGTCAGGGTTAGTGTTATGGCTAGGGTTAGGGTTTGTGTTAGGGCTAGGGTTATTGCTGGTGTTAGGGCAAGGGTTAGGGTTACGTTTAGGACTGGGTTTAGGGTTAGGGTTAGGTTTAGGGCTATGGTTAGTTTTAGGATTAGGGCTAGGTTTAGGGCTAGGGTTAGGGCTAGTGCTAGGGTTAGGACAAATGTTAGGGCTAGTGTTAGGGTGAAGGTTAGGGTTAGGGCTCGGGTTAGGGCAAGGTTTAGGGTGAGGGATAGGATAAGAGCAAGGGTTAGGGTTAGGGTTAGGGCTAGGGTTAGGACTAGGGTTAGGGTTAGGGTTAGGGCTAGGCTTAGGGTTAGAGTTAGGGCTGGGGTTATCCTTGTGCCGTGGGTTACTTTTAGTGTTATGATGAATGTTATGACTATGGTTAGCATTAGGGATAGGGTTAGCTTTAGGTTTAGGGTTAGGGCTAGGGTTCATGTTAGTGCTAGGGTTAGTTTTGGGTTAGGATTAGGGGTAGGGGTAGGGGTAGGGTTACTGTTGGGGCTAGGGTTAGCATTAGGGTTAAGGCTAGGTTTAGGTTTAGGTTTAGGGCATGGGTTTGCACAAGAGTTATGGTTTTGGCTAGCCTTAGGGTTCAGGTTCGGGTTCAGGTTAGGGGTAATGCTAGGGTTAGGGTTAGGGTTAGGATTTGGGCTGGGGTTACGGTTATTGTAGGGGTTAACGTTGGGCTAAAGCTAGGGTTATGTCTACGGTTACAACTAGGGTTAGCGTTGGTGCTAGGGTTAGGTTGACGGCTAGTGTTAGGGGTAGGGTTACGGTTAGGGGTCCTGTTACGGTTAGGGTTTGGGTTCAGGTTACACCTAGGGTTAGAATTAGGGCTAGGGTTAGAGTTAGTTCTAGGGTTAGGGTTAGGGTTATGGTAGGGGTTAGGGTTGGGGCTAGGGTTAGGGCTAGTGTTAGGGTTAGGGTTTATGGTCTTTCATATGAAAAGTCTCCATCAATTTGGATGAGGGAACTGGAACAGATTCACATTCATACTAAAGCAGGCTGT
>CAOLHI010006551.1:0-30031 GCA_948474755.1 Ctenosaura bakeri
GGAGGAATACATGGCTAGGTTATCTCGAATCAATACTTCCATTTGGTATTTAGGGAGAACACAAAGTTGTTAATAGCTACATCCCGATTGTTAATCCTGTGTGCCATGAATTTTGCCTGGCCTGGATCACATGGGGACAGGGGAGAGGGTCTTTGCAGAATGCATGCAGGACCTCTGGGCTGCACCTTGAAACCAGTATCTCAGGGACTTGGGTTTTGACTCACCTTTGAACAAGCCACAGTGAGTTTTTCACCAAAAGGCTCAATTTCAGTCCTTTGGTAGTAACTTATCAGTTCAGTCAGGCTTTGATGGGTCTGGGTGTCCCCCGAGATGGCATAATGTCCGTTCCGTTGACAGCTGATGACAAAATGTCGGCATCGGTCTTTCCCCCTGTAATCAAGCCCCACCCCGGATATAAATTACAAAGAAAGGTGATTCCAACAACATTAGGAAAAGCTCCCTGATGGTAATTGACAATGTTCTTTGTGCTGCAAGGAAGTATTTGAAAACCACAGTTTTGGAAGCCTTTTTGCAATTTCACACTAATTTGGCACAAAATTTGCATGTGGTTGTTTCATGGAGAAAACAGCTTTTTCTGTGCAAGAAATAGCATTTTCTGCCCAGAAAATAAATTTCTGAGCAGAAATATTATTCCTGCACAGAGAATTCTGTTTCCTGTGCAGAAAATGTTGTTTCCTATGCCAATAAACTCTGTGCAAATTTTGCATGGATGAAACCCCCAATTATAGCATTTTCTGCTCAGGAAATAAAATTTCTGCATAAAATATTACTTTCTATGGAGGAAATTCTGTTTTCCTGCACAGAAAATTCTTTTTTTCCCCCTACTCAAAACAACCATGTGCTAATTTTGCACAGGATGCAAGCTGAACTGTGAAGATTTTTATCACTTCAGGATTCTTCTCTTTAAGCTTCCTCAACACTTGAAAAAAATTGTTTCTCACCATTTTTTGGATAATTCTGAATGTTTTTTCCACCCTCCAGTCCCAACTACAGCAGACCTATTAATTCATTGGGATTTAACCATGTGCAGACCCCCCATTCCACAATTTCCAGGGGATCTACTTCAGTTAGGACTAATCAATAGCTCTCCAGCCATCATTTTTTTAAAAAAAGTAACTTTCCCAAGCTCCACCCCACCTCCCACATTGTTAATTTTACTGTTTCCAATAAAGAAGCACTAGAAAATGAAAAGGGCACTGACCTTTTGGATGAAAAGCAGCCCGAACTCATGTCAAGCCCCTGGAGAGGAGTTGGATTCGGGGCAAGGGCAGTTGAAGTGGAAAAATGAAGAGGCGGAACCCATCACAAGGAAGTGAGCACTTCATAACCACTTATCTTTGTTTTTTGCATCTGACCACAAATGAGCCAAGTTGAAAAGAAGACTCTCGTGAAAAGACTTTGCACACATTAACAGGCTGGGGTTTTGCACGAGTTTCATCCTTGGCCTTTGATTGGCCAGTAGTCTCTTTTCTCTTAAAGAGTCCGGAGGCTCTCGAAGTGTTTTGTTTTGGACTTCATAGCACAAAGGGGCCCTTTCACTAGTGCACAAGCTCTGGAAAAAGGATGGCTGATGGAGTCAAGTTACTGTTGACGTTTTTATGTCCTTTCAAGTTAACCGTGTCTTACGGCAACCCTATCCTGGGTCTGGCAATATTTCTTTAGAGCTGGTTTGCCATGCCCTTCCTCTGAGGCTGAGAGAGTTGCCTAAAGTCACCCTGGGGGTCTCTGTCATGTCCCAGTCCCAGGATGCAGGTATAAACAAAGACAAGATGCTCCCCAACAGCCACAACAGACAGATATGAACAGGACAAGACTTACTACAACCCAGTGTAGGTGAGGAAGGGAGAGCCCACAAGACTCAGAGCACTTATGGAGAAAAGATATATTAATTAAGCAAACAGCTGGATGAGGCTGTTGGCTAATAAATACAAGGGATAGGGAGAAATCCGTGGCAGACAACTGCCATTTCTGGTGGGAGCAACATGTTCTTCTTTTGGATCCTTAGCTCATGTTCCTGAATAACCTTGACCCTCGCTTTGTGTGCTGGCTATGTTATTAGATACTCCTTTGAACTGACACTCAGAATTTATTACTGACTTGGACTGCTGAAACCAAAAGACAGTAACTGTCTGATAAGCTTTTGGAAACCTTGTTTGTGGCGCCTGTTATAGACTCTGTTGGAGGACTGTGAACCGTGGCTGGATATCTGGACGCAACGGTCTCCATGGATGTGCAGGGATTTCCTGCGACGGTGCCATTCAGCGTAAGGGCCATGTGGCACAATCAAGGCCATTTCCGCACAAGACTGTAATAGCGCGATGATTCCACTTTCAACCTCCTATGGAATCCTGGGGTTTGCAGTTTTGGGAGGGGCCAGCTGGCCCCTCCCGAAACTGCAAACCCCAGGATTCCATAGGAGGTTGAAAGTGGAATCATCGCGCTATAACAGTCTCATGCGGAAATGGCCCGAGGTGTAGTTGCATATGCAGATATTTACGTTATGCAACCCCAGTGTGGGATCTCAGCCCAGTGATGACCTGTTGCATAATGTTTGGAGGCACGTGCCCCAAATGGTAACCCACTCCAGGAGGGGATGCAAGTGGAAATTCCGAGACTTACCGGTAGGAGAGAATGTAGCCAAAGGATCTTTCATTTAATCTGATAAGAAAGCAGCCGAGACCACTGTCTTTCAGGAGCTCCTCAGCCTGCCTGTTAAAAAGAGAGGGTTTTCCTCAGTGTTGTGGCCTGATTTGCTTCATTAGCCACACTTGTCCACTCTTTGGCGACACGTGGAAAGAATTACCATGCTGGCTGGAGGGTTTGGGGTGTTATAGTCCAAGGCTGAGATCCTGCACAACATCACAGAGAATGATGTCCACCAGCGTAGGTACCTGGTGGTCCAGGAGGATAAGTACTGGAAAAGAAAACACTTACCACTAGTAAGCTTCCCTTATGTGTGCATATGCTCCTTTTTTGGGTGCTGCTGGATTGGTATTCCTTTCCTCACTCTGCAATGCCCAAAGCCCCTGTGCCCATCTTATGGAACAGGCTGTGAAGCTCCCACCTCACAGCCATTCCTTGTTTTATTGGGAGCAGGCAGGATGATCTAGCTACATCCCTTTTGTTTTTGTGTGCCTTCAAGTCATTTCCAACAATAGCATCCCTAAGATGAACTTATCATGGAGTTTTCTGGGGCTGAGGGTGTGTGGCATGCCCAAGATCACCCAGTAGGCTTCCATGGCTGAGCAGGGAATCAAATTCTGGTCTCCGGGGTCATAGACCAGTGCTCAGACCACTACACTGAGATAGAAAATAACTAATTAATTAAAATAAGTTCACTTAGTGAGCTTCATTGGCACTGGAACCTTGCATTTATTTTGAAATATCACCCCTGGAACCAGAAATGTATTCCTCTTCAGCTGTTATTGGCCTCTCACTGTCCCCAACCAGCAAGGCTGGTGTTTGGTGGATGATGGATGCTGTACCCCTGCTCACCATCTCCAAGGATGGGGAAAAAAGGTTCCTTTGTTTTTGGATTACAATGCCCAGGACAGCCCCCAGCTAGGGGGTGTTGGGAGCTGTAGTCCAAACAGAGGAACCTTCTCATGCTCCATATCACATGAAGCCTGTCATCTGTTTTTTTCCAGTTAAGCAGTTTCCCTTTTCCCCACAAACTGCTGCCAGGATCCTGCAAAACCAAGAAGGGCAAGATCAGTCCTGAGACTAACATTTCAGAATATAAGAGGCAATTTGCAAAACCATTCATTGCATTGCTCCCCCCGCCCATAACCTACGGTTACTCTGAGCTTACCTTCGTGTAACAAATCCATGGAACCAATCTGGCAAATTGCCGTCCTGTAACACAAGGGGGACTTGTGTTGTCAGAAACCACTTCAACACCAGGTCCTTGAGCATCTCCGAGGGCTGTTTTTCCAGATCAACATTAGATCCTTTCCCTGGAAGGAGCAAACTCTGTTGATTCTCCATCCTGCTTTTCATGCTGGGAGGGATGGAAACAACTGAAAGGGAAGTGAGGACTCACACACACACACACACAAGAAAAGAAAAGAAAAAAAAAAGAAAGAAAAGAGGTGTGTTGTATGGGTTTCAGCCTCATTTGTTTATACCCTGCTCTGTTGAAAACTTAAAATAATCCACCAGGGAATCATGCTTTCTCATTGCTGAGGGCTGCCAACTTTTCTTGGGAGCTGCACAAGGCAGTCTTAGACCACTTCTGCACTAGACTGTTAATAGTGCTATGATTCCACTTCCAACATTCTATGGAATCCTGGGGTTTGCAGTGTAGGGAGGGACCTCAAACCCTCAAAGGTCCCTCCCCAAACTGCAAACCCCAGGATTTCAGAGGATGTTGAAAGTGGAATCATAGCATTATTAACAGTCTAGTGTGGCAATGACCTTAGAGGTGTATCCACACTGGACAGTTGCAGCAGTCTGAGATCACTTTAACTGTCATTGCTCCAGCCTCCAGAATCCTGGGATTTGTAGTTTGGTGAGGCATCCAAACTCTATGATGGAGAATTCTAAGTGCTTCTGAAAAGTGCACATCCTTGGATTCTCAGCCCCAGAAAACCCCATGATAGGGTTGCCATAAGTCATAAACAATTTGAAGCATGCAACACCACCACCATTACAAAAAGCTAAAAGATAAACTAGTCTTAAAATGTCAATACTTGTATAAAATCATTTATTTTAATGACAAGAACAAGTAAAAATGCAGCATATGTGCCACAATAAAGGTATTTCCGCATAGTCAGATAGTCACTAAATGCCTACTCAAATATAATGGTCTTTGCCTGCCTCCAGAAAGAGGAGAGGGGTTGTGGGTGTTGTCAAACTCTCTGTTCTACAGTCTGGGAGTGGACACCACAAAAGGTTTTGTTCTGTATCCTCACCAAATACAGGTCATTTCCACACAAGACTGCTATAGCGTGATGATTCCACTTTCAACTTCCTATGGAATCCTGGGGTTTGCAGTTTCGGGAGGGTCCAGCCTCTGCAGACCCCAGGAATTCCATAGGAGGAAACTGCAAACCCCAGGATTCCATTGGAGGTTGAAAGTGGAATCATCACACTATAACAGACTCGTGCAGAAATGGCCACAGATAGGAAGGTGGCAGAACCAAGAGAAAGCCCTCCTTCGAGGGTCTAAAATCTCAAGCAAGCTTCTATTGGGAATCAAGTGCTTCAGGCAATCTGGACCTAAGCTATTTTTGGGGCTTTATGGGTCATAACCAGCACTGTTTGTGCCCCTGAGACCCCCTAGGAGGCACACAGGCTGCCCAAAATACTGAAACAACACAAATCCAAACCCAAACCAGACATGGGCCACTTCTGCACTACACTATTATAGTGCTATTATTCCACTTTCAACATCCTGTGGAATTCCGGGGTTTGTAGTTTCCTGAGACCAAAGAGCTCTCTGGCTGAGAATTCCTAAATGTCCATCCCTAAACTGAGAACCCCAGGATTCCACAGGATGTTGGAAGTGGAATGATAGCACTACGACAGTGTAGTGTGGAAATGGCCTTGGTGGTCAAAAATCCACCTTTGGTTTAGAGAAAGGGGTCTTTCTGATGTTAACCAGTCCTGGAAGAGCTGCCACCTGTTTAAATAGGTAATCATCACGCCTGAAGCTTCCATCCCAAGCAAATCCCCGTTTTCTTTTTGCTGAGAAATGGGTGATTTCAGGGAATCGAGGGGGTGGTGGTTTAGAGGGCCAAAATAACGGCCTTGGTGGTGGTGGGGTCGCATTACAACCCACGCTTTCTTTAGTCCTGCTTCCAATGGAAACAGAAAAGAAAATGGCCTTTGATTCAAGGTTGCTACATTTTTGCATGGTGTTAACAGCACCTTTGTGTTCCTTCCTTTGCAAATCTGTTAGAAATAGGAACTGAAAACTGGCAGGGGTGTGTGCCGTGGCTATGCAAATCCTTCCCTCCCGTCACATTGCACCTGATCCACAGTTCCTTTGTCAGAAGTTGCTTGACCATGCCACAAAGTACTGCTGTCTGCGTGCTTTTTAGCCAAATCCCAGTCCCCCTGTGTCTGAATGTGGGATTCAGCTCAATAAGGGCTCCACTAAATGGGGTACAGGGGTTGCTTTCTGACCTTAACTGGATCCGATCATCACAGTGGAATCTTATGCAAATAATTACACCAGCCTGTCAATTGCCAAAAGGAAAAAATGCAAATTGTTTCAAGTCAGATGTCTATCAATATCAGTACAGGCATCAACATTTACTAAAAAAAGAAAGAAACGTTAACAAAGACAACTGGAAAATATGTAAATTCTGAAGCCTAAGTTTGCTGTCCAATTCGTGGTCCAAAAGCTGGATGCTCTTTCAGCTGGATAATCCGAACTGTAGGTAGGTTCGAGAACCTGTTGAGAAGTACAAACTTGGCAGTGACTTATGTCTACATGGCGTTTTTAAAAGTAAGAGTTGTGTGTCCAAATAGACAGCCAGTGAAGACCGATGGACACATGCAATTTAATCTGTGAACTGAGAGTATTGGTTTAGCCTGGAAGCTGTACTGACTAATGCAGGGATGTAACATATGCAATGCATTTGAAACTCTGTATTTAATTCCTGATCCCTTCTGCCTCAATCTGAATGTCAGGATGGTGTGTAGCACAGAAGCTACCATGCACAAACCATTTGAAGGAGAAATGGACATCTAGAAACAATTGCTTTAAAAATGCCTTGTTATATCTGTGGCTAGAATGTTTCTCCCTCTCGTACTTTCCACACCATTCTGGACATTCATCAGCTCTCCAGAGCACAGCACGGGGGCAAGAAGGTGCAAGGGGAAAGTGAAATTGTGCATGCTTGTCCATGCACAGATAGGAGACCTCGTGTCGTTGTTGTTGTTAATTGTTATCGAGTCAGGACAGCTGTGGCTGCGGCCATTTCTGCACTAGCCTGTTATAGTGCTATTAGTCCACTTTCAACATCCTATGGAATCCTGGGGTGTGCAGTTTAGGGAGGGGCCTTTGAGGATGGCCTTCGAAGCCCCTCCCTAAACTGCAAACCCCAGGATTCCATAGGATATTGAAAGTACAATAATAACACTATAACAGTCTAGTGCGGAAACAGCCTTCCTCAACAGAGTCAATTCACCTGTGTTCTTCCTCATTTTCTATTGCTTCCTACTTTCTTAAGCATTATCATATTTTCTAATGAATCACGTTGTCTCCCTGCATGGCCAAAGTACAATAGCCTCAGTCTGGTATAGCTGCTAGGGAAAGTTCAGGCTCAGTTTGCTCCAGGACCTATTGTATGTACATACGTACGTATGTATTTAGAGACTCAGCTTAGTGTATGATTTGAGTGCTCAACTACAACCCTATGAGGCTCTATGAGGAGTGGCTTAGGGAGCTGGGGATGTTCAGTCTGTGGAAGAGAAGGTTAGGAGGGGACATGATGGCCATGTTTAAATGTCTGAAGGGATGTCATGTTGATGAGGAAACAGGCTTGTCTTCTGCTTTCCAGAGACTAGGACAAGGATCAATGGATTCAAGCTGCAGGAAAGGAGATTTCACCTGGACCTCAGGAAGAACTTCCTGATGGTCAGCGCTGTCCAGCAGTGGAATACGCTGACTCAATGGAGTGTAGTGGAGTCTCCTTCTTTGGAGGTTTGTAAGCAGAGGCTGGATGACCATCTGTTGGGAGTGCTTTGATGTGGGTTCTTGCATGGCAGGGGGTTGGACTGGATGGCCTCTGGGGTCTCTTCCAACTCTATGATTCTATGATTCTATGAACCCTGGAGATCAGGGTTTGATTCCCTGCTTGGCCATAGAGACCCACTGGGTGACCTTGGGTACATCGCACACTCTCAGCCCCAGAAAAACCTGTGATAGGTTCACTTTAGGGTTGCCATAAATCAGAAACCCTTTGAAGGCACGCTGCAACAACAAATGTATGCCTGTAATTTATATCCCACCCTCCTCTCAGCATGGGATCCTGGATGGCACAAACCTTTTCAAAGCACCACAAACCACAAAGGTCTTACTACTAAAGTTAAAAACACAATTAAACCAAGTTGCTATTTTTTTTTAAAAAAAAGACAATAGTTAAAAATGCTAGTTAAAGCGATTTTAAAAAAAACTCCAGAAACGTGATTTTTTTTTAAAAAAATAGACCAATCAATTTATTTGCTTCTTTTTTGTTTGTTTGCTTTGCAGTCCATAGTAACTGTAGAATTCTCCTCCACAACCACATTTCAAACGAGTTGATTTCCTCTTGCTGTCCCCTGTTTCATATCAGTTCTGCTATCTGTATGCTGGTCTGTCCTATTGCATCTCTTCCTGCAGCCTGTAGTCATGAGACTAGTAAAGGAAGTATTGCTACACCATCTAGTGGCTAATATAGACGGACGCTGAACAGAAGACAATAACGCTGTTCTCCATCTGAAGGGAAAGTTATTCTTAGTTTCTCCATTTTTTGGGAAGATTCTGTGCCCCGAATGTCGGGTTGGTCAGGAGCTCTCATTGCTCCTACCCCTCCCCTCTGGGAGGATTCTCCTTTTTCAAGATAGTGGCCGGAAGTAGCGAGAACACCAGAACACAGCACTCCTCCATCTGAAGGGAAAGGACTGGTAATCCCTTTACCTTGTCTTTTTCTTCCCCCTGGGAGTGCTGCAGCCAGAAACAAGGGAATGGGAGGGGGATCACAGGGGGGAGGGAGTGTTATTAGTGGTTTTTCCACTTTCATGTGGGTTCTGTGCTCCAAACCCTCATGAGCACGGAGGGGCCACTGTACATAGTGTGGCATTACGTGACATCACACTGCATGGCAGGGAGAGCAAAGTTGACCTGACAGATTCTTGGACAAATTGTTGGTGGTTCAAAACTCCAGTTAGAAACACCTGGTGAACTGTGAAAGTGAGAATGATGGGGAGGAGGAGGAGGAGGAAGAAGAAGAAGAGGAAGAGGAAGAAGAAGAAGGAGAGGAAGAAGAGGAAGATGATTCAGCCAATTTTGATACTGGGGCCTTCCAGAATTCTGACACAGAGCCAAGAATGGCTATAAACTGGCGTGCAAGGAGGATAGTTGGTGGCATAGTTTTGGACATCCGGCACTTTGCAAGCAGAAGAGCGGTATTGGTGTGTTGGTGGAATATCCTTTCCTGCAGCTTGAATGCAGTGCCCCCTGTCCTAGTCTCTGGAGCAGCAGAAAACAACACCAAGGGTGTTGGTGATAAGTAGCTCTGGTTCCAGTCAGTGGTTTCCTGTTGAGTTTTCCTGTGAAGCCTCAACTTCTGTTTTCTCTCTGAGTAAAGACTACCAAAGAAGAAATTTTATTTTTCCTTCCATTTCAGGAGGATGCTTGCTGTACTGATTCTACCTTTTCTCAGGGAAATTGCAGGTGGGTGTCCTACGAAGGAAACTCCCCCTTTCCTTCCATGGTTGTGTTTTCGGTTCTTAGGCTCCATGTTGATAAATCTCTGGGGTGTAGTTTGGTTTACTGAGGACTTACGGCAGGGCTGGGATCAGGAGTCAGCACCATCAGGAAATGACTGAGGTCTCCGTATGACGGGAAGGCCTTTAGAGGAAGGAAAAAAGAAGCAGCAGCTACCAATTTATCTTGGTTGATGTTACTTGCTGTCAAGTCACCTTTGACTTGATGGCAACCCTATGCATGAGACACCTGCAAGAGACTTTGTTATCAGAAGCCCTGCTCATATCTTGTAAATTTGGAGATTTGACTTCCTTGATTGAATCAACCCATCTGTAAAGTAGTCTTTTTTACCCTAAAGTCTTCCACTTTTCTCAGCGTTATCACCCTTTCCAATGAGTCATCGTGTCTCATGACGTGCCCAAATTATGGAAGCCTAGAGATTTTGTCTTCTAGGGAGAGTTCAGGCTCAAGTTGCTCTCTGCCTCATTTATTTGTCTTTACTAGTGGCCCATGGGTCAATCTTTCTCCTGCCAGCTTTCTTCACTGTCTAGCTTTCAAAACCACACGTAGAAATGGGAAATACTATGGCATGGATGATTCTGACTTTAATATTTAATGATATGCCTGTACACATGCTCCTTTCCTCTAGCTGTGGCAGCTGATGGCCCCCATCTCCACGCTGAGTTTCAGTCTGAACTTTAGAGGAGCCATCTAAGATGCAGAACCTATTTTGGGAAGAGGGTGAAGCCCTTTAGCTCTTTTAAAGTTTGACCTAAAATCCAGAGTTCTGCTAATATCTGCTGATATTAAAGTCCAGAGCTTCCCTGGTTCTTAGCAGAGGTGTGGTGGTGGTGGTGGTGGTGATGATGATGATGATGATGATGATAAGAACAACAACGGAACTCCAACAACATCTAGAAGGTCAAGGAATGGCTGTGCTAGAGCAATCCAAAATGCTACATCCCTTTATTCACCGTGTGCTTTCCACTCATAGGAACTACCTTCTTTCATCACTATGAAAATGCAAGTCAGAAACTGACCTGCAGCCAATCAGGCAATCAGAACACAACAGGCTGGTGGTTTGGAGACAACTTCTTGCAAATATCTAGAAAATCGAGCAATGGGGCAACTATCTGCAAACAACCGTATAACAAAACAGATCCGTGCTATACAGAAGGGAAGGAGCTTGATTTCAATTTCACATTTGGTGGAATCTTTGCATGCAAAAATATAACAGATAACAAAACATTAGAACCAGGCCCACTATTTACTAATGAGGAGCACTGCAGGACTTTTGACTTCTTTATTGTAGCAATAACACAGACCGGAACAGGTGAGAGGATTTTTATTTTTCAAAAAATAGCATCAGGTCAAAGCATGTTTTGGAAATGTGTTTAGGGGACAAGAGTCAGTTGTCCTGTGGAGATGGCATTTTCAGGACTGAGAAGGCTGCAGTTGTTGAACCTCTTTCATTCATGAGCAGAGCATGGATAGAAGCTGAATGCAAGGTTGGTATATCTTGCTAATGAAACAGAAAAAGGGGTCTTCCAGGGACGGAAGAGGGCATAGGTTGTGGGGGACCATTGCTTAGACTCAGGGGTATAACCTGGGATAGCTTCAAAGCTCCATAGAAACTGACCTGAAAAAATATCTAAAACTCAGAGAGCTCCTCCTGCTAGAACTAGAGGTTTAAAACTTTATTAATTTTTTTCTTAAAGGAAATGATGAGTAATAGTAATGATTTTAATAATTACTGCTATTTTTTTCCTCACCGTGAGAAAATGTTTGAAAGCTATGCAGTTTTTGAAAACCATTTGCAATGATTTGGTGCAAAATTCATGTGGCACAAACTTCATTGCCTCTCACAAAAAGTAGTCAGCTCAGGAAACATTTTTTGTGTGTGTGCAAAACAACTAAGTGTGAATTTTGCATAGAATGAGTCTCCAGCTGCAGCATTTGCTCTGAAGCAAACAGCAACTGTTCCACAGAGACCTGTGTAGGAAATGCTGTTCTCTGCACAAAAGGATCATATGCAAATTTTGCGCAAAAGAAGTTGCAAACTGTGAATATTCTCATTGGTCCAAGATTTTTTTTCTCATACTCAAGAAACATACTTTTTAACCAGTGTTGAATATTTTCAAATATTATTCCCATTCCTAGCTGTCAGTTCACCACAAAAGGTCTCATGATGGTTCCCACAGTTTCCTAGTTTACTCTGATTGTCAAAAGAGCAGTTGTCATAAATTCTTGTGAGCTAGAATACAACAAGGCCTAGCTGCTGAAAGTTCTGCCAGAGCTTGGAAAAGTTACTTTTTACAACAATTTTCAAATCTTTCAGCTAGCAATTCATGGCCAATGCTACCTAGGGCGATTTTGAGATTTTGTAGTCCAAAAGACAACATTTTCTAAGTTCTAGTATTTGACACCTTGCCATACCATAGCTCTGTTTCTATAAATTTATGCTATATAGCTGGGAAGCAGGGGTCAGAATCCTGTTGGTATCTTGTAAGATCTCCCTGGAAACAGATGGGAAATTTTGTATGAGGTGGAATGCCCATATTCAGTTCAAGGTTGTGGAATTACACCTCTACTATCCTCTGTGTGCAGATGCATACAAAGGCCATTTCCGCACGGGGCGAGGGAATCGCCCCATGCCGCTACTTACTGAACTTCTTGGCTCCCCTGTCTGGTCTGTGCTGCTCCGGAACAGTGCGTGCTCGTCGCTTTGCACTGTTCCGGGGAAACAAATGCAGCTTCTGGTTGGTTGAGGGTCTCGACCAACAGCTGAAGCTCACCAGCCTAAAGCCCACCCTCAGCAGATTGCAAGCTTGCACTGGTGCAAGCCTGCAAATCTGCACTGGACAGCGGGCATGGAATGGCGTGCTCTGTGCTTTTGAAATACCTGTTTTAAGCGGTCTTTCAAAAGCATGCTTGATGACCACTTGGGGTCATTCTGGAGTGGGCTGAGGTGTGGATCTATGTTAAGTAGGTCCGACCCAGTCCACTCCCAGGTGCAGACATCCTCCCTGGAGGACACTCTGCACCGTTTCTATTAGCCCGTGTGGAAATGGCAAAAGATGCACACACTTATGTGGATGTGCATATAGATAGAAAGGGGATGCATATTCCCATTTAGGTTCCAGATTTGATAGCACATTCAACTGCACAATGTTGCCATTCAGCCCAAGGCAATGTTGAACATATTGAATGGCTACACAATATTGTCACTCAATGTTACCATTTGATGAAAGATACCATACTGGAGCATGCATAGATTTATACCTCCCAGATGTAGCATCTTAGCCAGTATGTTATGCTCATAATTCTGTGTCATTTTGCTCTGCAGAGAAGAAAAACTTCAGTATGAACACACCACAAGAGAAAACTGTGTCTGTTGAACAAAATAATTTCAGTCTTCCTTGCCAATTCGAGCTGGAGAAAAACAACGATGTATTTACTGTGTACTGGATTAAGGAAACCAACTGGAGCACGTGTCTTTTTTCTGCTACTAATGATGGTTGTCATTCCAATATTTATTTATCTTATGATGCAAACTGCTGTGTGGATGCTGGGATCAGAACTAGAAGGCTCAATAATTCAACAGTTTTGGATGCGGATGGACAAAATCAGAGCCATGAGGTCACGATTTTCAATGTCACTCTTTCTGACAGTGGAAAATATTTGTGTGTAGTTCATGCCTTAGTGGCTAAGCAAGTGTGGAGGATTGTAACCAACGTTTCTGTAAAAGTGCAGAAGCAACCATTGGCCTGTAAGTTTTGAACGGGTAATAAGGCGTATTACATAATGATGGTGATGGCTGGCATCCTATTCAGCAGTTATGAGATTGTAAGCAAACTTACAACCTTGTGACTTTGGGGAATTTATGTTATACATTCCTTAATGACCAATGTGACCCCCTCCAAAACCTACCTTGAGAGCCAGGCAGTGCCCAGAAAATGGGTTTCTGAGGTGCTGAGGATTGGGGCATTGGGAAATGATATCTTTATATCCTTCCATTTCCCCCAGACTGGGACTCAAGGGAGACATTAAAGTTGTATAAATGAGTAGATGACAGTGGCCCAACTCCCAATGGCTGCTCCCGCCTAGCACGGACCCCTTGGCTCAATGGGAACTTGATAAGTCAGTACCTAGAATCATAGAAAACAAGTACAACATTCCAAGGGTGATTGCCTTCCATTACATGTAAAAAGGACTAAGTGTCAATATATATGAGGCATGGCAAATTTGAACCAGAATATATTCCAGAGCAAAGCTGCAAACTTGAATTCATCTGAAATGCATTTTGCTGTAGTTGAGATGCTGCCAGACATCATGCTCAAGTTTCCAAGCAAGATTCTGCACAACCAAATTTTTTTAAAAAAATCCTATGCAGGAAATGTAGCAAACAACACATACACAGAAAGTGCTGGACTGGAATATTCTGTCTGGATGATGCACTTGCAACACTTTCATTGCTGTCTTCACAAACATATTTCTTTCACTACAGTAACAGCTGTCCAAAGGAAACGATGAACAGAACTAGTCATCTACTGTTGGTAACCAAAAGGCCATGTTTTATTGTTCCAATTGAGCTACTCCAGTTGGGACTAATGTTTGGGCTTTGGACAGGAGTGGGGCTTGTGTGGCCTTCCAGATTGGACTGCAACTCCCAGCATTCCTCACCGTTGGCTGTGCTGGCTAGGTCTGCTGGGAGCTACAGTTCAGCATCTGGAGGATTGCAAGATACTCATCTCTGACTTAGGCCACCACTTGGTAAGTTATGCTTGGAGTGGGCAAATTGCTTTTCCTCTCATGAATCTGGTATTATCTCTTCTTTTCTGTAGCCCCTGTTTCAGGAACTCTGGTAGTGCTTTCCCTGGGAGTGGTAGGAGGCCTCTTTCTGCTCATTGGAATAATCTTGTTTCTTTGCTGGAAGAAGAAATCCAGAGGTAATGAAAGGAGAATGGCATAAAGTGGGTGCAAAGGTGACGGTTTGATTTGCAAAAGCATTGGGAAGAACTGAAACTTTACAAGGCATTTTTTCTCTTGTTACAGGAAGACAACCTGAACTACATCAAAGGTACAATGCATAATTTAATACAAGGAATCTTGCTTTTTCTTCTAGCACACACACAAAAAAATCTCTAAAATTCTTTTTTTTATTTAGGGATCAGAGGATGAGTGAAATGGAAGGAGATGACTGTAAGTACAACTGTTTCCTGTACCTTTAACTTGAGGTAGTAGACAAGGGAACACATTTAGAAAATTGTGCACTGAAATTGTCTTAGCACATATTACACAGAGCACATGTAATGTTAAATGTGTATTGGCACTTGTTAACATTTGAGACCAAATCTCTAAATTCTGCATATAACATTGCAACTTAACCAGTTTCTGGTCTGGTCTCACAGTCCAGCAGAGTAGTACAGTAAAATCCTAAAATGGGAATGTGAAAAAACTCCACACAGGTAAAAAAATCTTTATTGAAAATACTTAAATAAATACATACATACATACATACATACATACATACATACATACATTCCATACAGGAATAAGTGATGGCCTATAAAGTTTTAGGTCTATTTCCATACTAGTTGGAATAGTATGTAATTACCATTTTACAATTATTTTCGAATACTCTTTCTATGTCTACTATTTATCACTGGATATTGTTGCATGGGTAGGTCTGCTCTAGCACAATGAAGAACTCACTATGGTCATGTTCCCTTTCAAACATCAGAGCTCTTAAAGGGGGGGGAAGGTAATTTCTTTCAACTATCCTGCTTCAAAATCTCCCTGTCTTGTTTCCTTGGTCTTACAGGTTCTCCATATGCAATCTCTAGTCGCAATGATATAAGTGGAAATGAACCTTTATATTCACTTGCAATGTGTCCTGGAGAGAAACCAAATGCAGCCACATCTTTAGCAGATGGCACAGCAGCTTTTGGAAGACGACCTGGAGAAAATTTGCAAGCGATCTATGCAGTGGTGAATAAACATTGACCTTGAATAATACATTGGACAGAAGGTTGATGTAGAAGTCCCATGCCTGAAGTTTATTCAGCTAGGGCTGGTCCCTATCTCATGGTCTCTCATTGGTGGAACAGTGGATCCACTCTGGATTTTAGTCCAGACTTTAAAGGAGCTATTGAGGATGTTGGATCTGTTTTGGAGTTCAGCACCTTGGATAGCTGCTCAAAAGTTCCACCTAAAACCTGGAGTGGATTTGCTGTCCCACCAGTCACCGCTGCCTGCCATCAGATCCTAAAAATCAGCTGCCTCCTGGTTATCCAAGTGATGAACCCTAACCCTTTCAATAGCTTCAGCACCTTGGATAAGACTTAAAGTTTGGACTAAAATCCCAAATAAATTTTTCACCTAGTGACAGAGAGCCACCAGCTCTAATTAGTCCTAGTTATAGGCTTTCATTCAAAAGAGTTTTATTGAACGTACAGATCTGGAGGTAGTCACTTTGCATGAAGTCCGTTTCCCAGATTACTATCCCTGTCCATCCACATTTTCAGGTAGCATGGCTGTCTGGGATTGCAGTCTTCATGTTGGGGCTGCTTCCAAATAACTAATCTTTTTTTTTTTTCACAATTATGATAAAGAAGTAAATAAGTAGTGTCAGGTGGGTCCTCCATTTTTGCATACCCCTTTAGATACTATTAGACTTTTTGTCAACTGGTTTGCATTATTTCAACTTGCTTTCCTGTTTCTTTCTCTGTTTTAATGGTAAAAGTGCAATATGAACATGTTTTAAATAAAAAAGAACACACTCATAAGTATCAAACAATTTGCACTTATTGTACAATTATGCAGATCTGTTGGTTTGATTTGAATGTGGAAATCATTCATGTTGTCAGATGAATTCAGCAAATGAATTGTGCATGGCGTGATGAAATCCTTCCTTTTGGCAGTTCTGAAGTCTTGCGCAAAGCATGAAGGTGCTCCAACCAAATGATTTAGGAGAAAGTCTGAGTGGCTTACTCTTTGAGTCTTCTGGGCGGCTCAGAGGTTATTATATTGCTGTGCCTCGGTGTTTTGGGGGTCTTTTCCTCTTGTAAAGTGAAGCCCACCCTTGCAGTTGGCAAGCATGGTGGTGAAACTGTTATCAGGCCATACACCCCCATCCCTTGATGTGGCTTAATTGGTGAAATATGATTTCATTGGCAAGATAGATTAATGGGCTTTAATATAAAATGTACCCTAATGTGACTGAATGGCCATGCTGGGCAAGAGGAAGAAGCTGGCTGAACATTGCAGACTAGGTGTAGCCAGGTCATAGTCAGGAAATGACCAGGAAACTTCAGAGTTTATAGGCTTACAGCTAACCTTAACGATCTAACGATTTAGACAATAGCGACGGGGAGGTTTGCACCAAACTGCTGATTGGCCCAGCTCCTCTTCTCTCTGACCTACATATCTCTCCTTTGTCCCCAAACCTGTCCAGCCCTTACAGTGCTATCATGGCTGCCGTTAGCTGTTAATTACCTAGCGCTAGGACTATTAGCATTTCTCCACCACTAAACAATAGCAGGAGGGGTCTCTGCTGGGGTTTGCTAGGTGGTTGAAAGACATGGAATGGTGTGTATGGAGCTATGTTCCCATGTAATTTCTTGGCCCATGAGTATGAAGTTATACTTCACCTCCTTAATGTAGAATCTTGGCCAGTAAAAGCCAAACTATCCACCTGGTGCTCCTCCCTTTTAAATAGTCCATGCAACAAGGCAGCCATTGTCATGATTTTCAACTGTGAGCATCTACAGAAATATACAAAAAAAATGATTTTCACAAATGTGCATGTTATCTCAAGAGACAGTGGGAAAAATCTTCAGCATCTTCAGGTGAAAAGAACTTCATTTTTGCACTTTGCTTTCATAGCACCTAAGAAGTAAGCAGATCAACATCCTGAAGACTATCTGTCTAACCAACTATATTGCTGTCCATCTGTCCACCTCTAATAGCAAATGGTCTAATTTTTCAAAGGAACAACAAAGGAAAGTAGCAACTGCCTAGACAGAGGTGGCTGGACTTCATCTTGGAGCCACTAGATGGCATCCTTAAGCTTGCAAACAAAGGCTCCAACTTTGCAAGGATGTCCTGGTTTCTACACACTTGTCAATTACAGGAGCAAATCTCCCTTCGAAAGAGGTATGCTTGTGGGGGACAACAATGTGTAGGATATGGGATGGTGCTTTCTCCCAGCAGTAGCCAAGCTTAGGGATGGGTGGACCAGAGGCAAAAAGCAAAAATACTCCCCAACTCCTAGCCCCTTCCTCTGCTGCCATGGTTGCCACCACTGCCCTAGGATGTACATACATGAAAAAAAAGTAAGGACCAACCACAGAACATCCCACAAAGAAAATAATTGCACAACACTTTGTAGATGAAATCGTTTGGAGCCACACTGATGTGAATCCTGTAGTTGATACAAGTCCAGTGGATGTAAGCCTGGCTTCTGCTTGTTCCATGTGATTGGATACATTTCAGTTTGTGAAGCCTGAAGATGTGGGTCGGATCTTTGGAAAGGTGAGAGACACCAAAGATACTGAGTGTGTCTTTCTATTTTGTCTCTTTCCTCCCTCTGCAGCTTCATTGCCCGGCTTCACACTCTGATCTGGAAAAGTCTTGTGGGTTAAGAGTTGCTTCACGATTGGGATGGAAATCATGTCTCACTGGGAGGCTGCATAGCCCTTGGGGTGTCCTGTACAGAAGTTGTTGTTGTTTGCCTTCAAGTCATTTCTGGCTTATGGCAACCCTAAGGCGACCTTATCATGGGGCTTTCTTGGCAGAATTGTTTGGATCAGGTTTGCCCTTGCCTTCCTCTGAGGCTGAGAGTGTGTGACTTGCCCAGGGTCACCCACTGGGTTTCCTTGGCCGAATGGGGAATCAAACCCTGGTCTCTGGGTTGTAATGCAAACCATGCACCACAGTGGCTGGCGATACTTCCTAAAAATCTCCCAACAATACAGCCAAAAAAATTGGCGTATTACCAAAATAACAGAGTTCCATTTCTGGACAACCAAACCCCAAAATCTGGGGATTCTGCTAGTTGCCATCCCAAAAGGTCACTTTTTCAAGTTCTGTTATCCAGTGATATGCCAGCTTATTTGAACTATGATGAAGGAACAAATCCATACACAAGTCAGGACTCCTGAAGTCTTTAAAAGATCCACCTTTAACTGGCTGCCAATCCCATAGATTGTCGATTCCAGTTTTAATTTGTTGGGACATCCAACCCATCCGTTCTATGGTGAATCAGCAAGAAACAAGGAAGAGATGAAGGGTGACTGAGCAGAACCGTTCGGAAGCATTCAAGCACATTTTTATTCAGGCTGCGGTTGGGTGACTCAGCAGAGCGGTTATATTATATAGACTCTGGGACCCAAATTAACTCAATGTTTTCTCTTCGGAAGACTGCAAGGAATGAAACTGTTTTGGTGGATCTCTGGCTTCCTCTCGCTTCTGTTCAGGAGCGATAAGAGAAAATGGTCCTCTAAGCAATTCCTATCTCTCTTGCAGGGAATGTATACTTAAAACTAATTGATTAATTTGTTGAGTTAATATTCCCGGGCCATCCAAGAGAGACTTCCATATCTGATGCTGTTCCTTCATTAGAGCCGTTATCGTGGCTTCCTTTTTTTGCCAGTTTACATTATCATCTCAAATGCAAATCGTGAATTTGAGTTCTTGAGACACCAGCGAATGAGGCCAAATGGGCCTTTAATAAAACATGCCAAAAGATTCCTTAGGAACAATAGCCTTCGTTATCTGAAGCCGTGGATGAAAATCACTGAATGTGAGTACATGGATTTAATAGGACAACACATTTTTAATAGGTTTGAAAATCTGTGTGTGGACCAGGGATAGAAATTTAGAAGTTTTGACTTCAGTGAATCTTAGAGTCTCCAAGTCTCAGTGTTTAATAAAGCTCTTTTTAGTGAGATTTTAAAAACAGAATCAGGGGCAACTTGGAGCAACAGTATCAGCATGCATGATGAACCTACCCTGGGCATTAATCCAAACTTTGAAAATGCCATCCAAGGTGCTGAAGTTGTTTAAAGGGTTAGGGTTCTACACTTAGATGGTTCCATTAAATTTAGACTATTAGGGTTAGAATCATAGAATCTACTCCACACATTTAGCTCCAGTCTTTCTTCCAATGAGTTCAAGTTGGCATCCATGGCTTAGAATCATGGAATCATAGAATCCTTGATGTGGAAGAGACCTCATGGGCCACCCAGTCCAACCCCATTCTGCCACAATCAAAGGACTACCCCACAGATGGTCATCCAATTTCTATTTCAAAACCTCCAAAGAAAGAGACTCCACCATACTCTGAGGCAGCGTATTCCACTGTTGAATTGCTCTTGCCATCAGGACGTTCTTCCTAAGGCTTAGATGGAATCTCTTTTCCTGTAGTTTGAATGCACTGCTCCATGTCCTAGCATCTGGAGCACCAGAAGACAAGCTTGCTCCATCTTCCATGTGACATCCTGCCATTCCAGGCTTTCACAGAATCATAGAGCTGGAAGATACTACAAAGGCCATCCAGTCCAACTCTATTCTGCCGTGCAGGAAAACACAATAGGGTTTTTATATTCTATTTCCCTCCCTGAAGGGGTGCAATGACAAAGCCATAACGTCTTTCCCACGGGGTTGACAAAGGGGTCTGGAATGGGCTGATTGCATAACTCCAGAATGACCAAACATTGATGGGACTCATGACAATCTCTTATGTTCAGTCAGGTAGGGTGTTTAGGGAAGATCTCTGTAGGCTAAGATCAATGGATGACCTCTGATTGATCACCAGTCTGGGCTGTTTGTCTTTCTTCGTATTTGGAAATTCAAAGAGCTCGAGCAAAATTAGCAGAAACCCATCACCACTGGGTTTTCCCACCTAATCCTCTATGGAATTATGATCCTGAATATTTCTGAGGTCTGATCCCAAAACATGCTCTCTGGTCAGCATGACTTGAATCATGTTCTCTGGTTATTAATAAGTCCAATTTATGAAAATCATATATCTCACAGGAGGGATGGTAGGGTATGACAACAGAGAGGAGGGGGCAGAACCTGGCCCTTCCCTGTAGACTCAAACAAAAGCAGACTGCTGCCGCCTCTCATATCATGTATATTCTTCATTACCACATGCTGATGTTGCTTGGCCACCACATCCCAGTTTTTATTTGTGAAATGTTGCAAGGCGTGCAGGGTATCGTAATCCAAAGCATCACATTTCCAAGTTCTGAAAACCCAACCTGTGTATTATGCACAATTATTTCTTGTGTGTATATGGGCCTTCAAGGCACCTGTTGACCTACACTGACCCCATGAATTTCATTGGAGTTTTCTTAGGCAAGGAATACTCAGAGGCAGTTTTTGTCATAAACCTAAGAGCTTGTCACCATCTTAGCTTTCCCTGGGATGGTTAATAAATAATCCATGCACAATTCCTCGGGTGTGATTCACCACCAAAGCGTTGGACTCATCAACATCCGCTGCCAAGGGAGCTCCAATTTCTTTTACAGTTGTTCCTCACCAGAGGCAAAGTAGGAGTCTATTAAAAGAAGAAGAAAAATCTCCAAGCCTTGTCATAATTTCATGTCAAGGTACCATGCTGTGAGTCTTCTCTGACAGCTACAATTTCCAGTTTCCAACAGAGAGCAAACCTGCTGGGAGCTTCCTTTCTTCACGACACCCTTGAACTGCAGCCCCCAGAGACAGCATCAAAGACAGGTGCTTGGAAAGTATGTGGGTGCTGCATACAAAATTGGCAACAAAATAGGCTCAGTAACCTTCACAGGTTAAGAAGAGCCCACAGCATTCAGACTCAACGGGAGTCCACAAGTCTATTCCAAGCTGATCTTAGGAATCTCAACAGAGCTGCACAGGTTGGGAGCTTGTGTGTGGATTTATCAGGAAGAAGAGCTGGTTCTGCTCTTAGGCAGAGCAAAGCAATGACCTCAGGCAGCAGATGCAATGACAGTAGCAAGAAACAGCCCAGCAGCTCTTCTTCTGGAGTCCTCTGGGTGTTCTCCTCTCCTGAAGGACAGAACTGTGTCTGCTATAACCCTTGTTCTGCACTTCTCTGTATTATCTTGCTGCCCAGGTACAGTGGCCATTTCTGCTCTTCAGCAATGGTGGAATAAAATGCCCCAGAGTACAGTGGATTTTCCATCTTTGGAGATATTTAAACAGAGGTTGAATGAGCATCCTTCGGGAGTGTTTTAGTAGTGCATGCCTATATGGCATAGGGTTGAACTAGATGGCATTTGGAGTCCCTTCCAACTCTAATATTCTATGATTATGCAATTTGGGTATTGTAATTATATGCTCAGGCACTGTTGCACAACTGCTAATACAAAAGGAACCTTGAGCTGGAGATCTCCACTGCAGCAATCACTTACAATTGGGGACACATCCTAGTTGCGCATATGCACAGCTAGGAAAAGTAAGGCTACTTGCTAATCCTTGTGCCAGAGGTGGATCTATTTGTGAAGATGTGTTCTAGATGTGGCCCTTCTACTGCTACTGAGAAGGCACAGCCACTGGTTCAAAAACAGTTATGACTGTGAATGTACACAACAGGATTCCAGTTACTTTCTCAACATCAGTGTTGAGCTAAAATTTGGCCGCTGGTCCAATCTAGCTTTGCTTCTGCATATTGGTTGTGGGGGACGTTTCAGTCATCTTTGCTTTAGGCAACAAAATGTCTTGGAGCATCCCTGCCAAGGAATTTCGCTTGTCCACTGATAGAGAGAAAGTATAGGAAGGTGTAACATCTCTGAGGCTTCTCAAAAACTCTGTAGTTCCTCCTTGACCCTGGATTCCCTTCTGGAAGCCTCCAGGAGCATGAATTAACAGTTTGCCACTGTTCAAAATTTAAAAAGATTATATATTTTTCAAAACCAGAAACTGACTTCTGTTTAGTTCTTGCTGTTTTGGTTTTCTTGCCAGTCGCTATCGTCACCTGGCAATTTCCATGGGCAGCAACGTGGCTTCTAGACCTGCTACCGTTGCCCTCCCTTGCCTTAACGGCAGGCAGAAGTGTCACATTTTCACTAGGAAAAGTGATGGGCAGGATCAAACTCCAGTAAAGCAATTTTAAATCCCACTGATTAGAACGGGAAAGGATTAAGGGTGGGTTTAATGCTACCATTCATATCAGTGAGGCTAAAAAGTGCTTCGCTTTGGGCGCATCTTGCACAACAGGATTAAGTGTCTGAATGGAATGAGCTCCCTGAGACAAAAGTATTTGCAATTGGAGTCAAATAGCTCTGGATGATCCTCTTTGAAACTGAATAATAGCAAATCTGGAACAGCCAATAAGGCATCGTTGACACATGAATTATGGCTTAGCAATGTGCAGAGTGGGGTTTTTTTTTTTTTTGGTTGGTATAAAAATTAAAGCGCTCAAGTAAATCACTGTCAGTTCTGCTGGCTGCAGTAGGTTAATTCCCTTTAATACATTGTGTTATCTCGGAGTTTTAATGACTATTGAACTTGGAAAAAGATTGGCAGCACTGACGTGGTATTGACTTTTCACCAGGATGGAAAACTTGTCTTGATTTTTTGTTCTCCCCCTGTCCCCCACTCCAGAGTAGGAGGGGAAAAAAATCATCCCGATTTTGAGTGTTTAAAAACCCATTGATATTTTCTAGAGATTGTAAGGCTGGGTCACGCTTGATGAGGGGACTGACGAACAAGCTACCGAGCGCACAGAAATTAATGTAACAAAGATCTGACTTTAAGAAAGGCCAAGCAGCCTAGATTTGGTGGCGGCTGGCAGCTTCTATGTCCACGGGACAGTGAATACACTCTAAGTTTTCGTTCAGGTTTTAAGGGATTTACCCAAGACACTGAATCCAATCCTCGAGTTCAGTACCTTGGAAAGCTCCTTTAAAACAGGAGTGGGCAACTGCAGAGGGTGGGAGGGGACATTTTCCCCCTCTGCACCCCTTTGGGAGCTGTAAGGGTTCAAGTCTGTGACTAAGTCCTTGCAGGATTGAGCCTGTTCTTTGCAGAATCCTGCCCAGTACCTCAGACCCAGCTGGCTGCTCTGATGCAGGGCAGCTGGAGTGGTTAGGAGGCAGCTATATAAGGACTGGGCTGTCTCTGCAGTCTTTGCCATGGTGATATGGTTTTCAGTGCTGTTTGTAGCCTCTTTTGGTTTTTCCAGTGGTCCTGACCTTGCTGACAGCTGACCCTTGGGCTGGGATGGATGGACTTCTGGACCTGTGGGCTCTTGTTACCTGGTAGGCTTTTCCTGCCTTGAGCCCTTGCTGTGTCCTGACCTTCTGCCTGTCTCTTGGACCTGCCTCCTGCCTCTGGCCTATGTATGCCTGTTTTCTGGAAGGATCCTGTTGGCTTGTGTATTTTGACTTCCTGGACCTGCTTCTTGACTCTGGCCTCTTGGACTCTTTCTATCTGGAGGACTGCTATTTTGGACTCTTGTAGTGCCCTGACCTTTGACTTGCTGACCTAGCACCCCTCTCTTGGCCCAGTGCCTGTATTGGCCAGCCCTCACTGCCCATGCCTTGGACCCTGGTGGGAGCCATACCATGTCTGATGTGACCAGAAGTGATGTCATGTCACTTCTGGTTTCATGTTTTTGACTGACTGTTGGCCACTTTGGGAGAGGATTAAAACTATGTAGGGGTCTGTAGGGCAGAACCACTGCATTTTGTGCATTCGGGCCATACTTGGGGTGGAAAATTGCCTGTTACTGGAGGTCTTCAGGACCCTTTGGGGTTGCAAGATGACATTCTGTGGACCACATTATCCTTACTCCCATGTTGAAGCCTTGACTAAAACTTGGGGAATAATTAATTAGTTAATTACTATCCCACTTTCCTCCCAGCAGAGGACCCAAGGCAGTGTATGATGTATTAAAAGCATGAAGCAATAAAAAAAAAAATCTCATGGTATGACACAATTGAACTAAATTTCTATTTAAAAATCAAGATATCTCCATAGAGGCAGAGTAAGATGGTCACCTCAGATACTAGATGTTGGTGGCCTGGGAAGCAAAGTATTGAAGGAAAGAGCTGTGGGTCAGAGAGATTGCTCCCCAAAGCAGTGGAAGACCATGTCTTCTTGTCAGTGTTGAAGAAGCAACAGTCAATCAAGGCAGCTAGCATATATAGAGAGAGGCAGGGGGAAGCCATGTTGTCCTTTGACTTAGGTAGCAAAATATCTTGAGGTAGTCCTTGACCTTCCAAGGGCAAAAAATTAGAAAAAATGCAGAGAAAGACTGACCAAAGAGGAGGATCCTGAAATAAGGACCGTCCCTGGTAAAATAGCCATGATTGGAGTGAAAAGCTGCAAGACAGAACTTCCTTTCTGACTTTTCCTTCTTGCAACTTCAGAAATGATGACCAGTCTCCATCCATCAAGCAAGTGTCGAAATCTCGAGGTGATACTTTTAATTAGTCTAGAAGCAATAGATAATTTATGCATTTGGAGGTGTGTCAAGAGCTGTGCTTTGCCAATGAATTATTGCCAGATATCTGGAATTATATTTCCTTTGTAAGGGTGGCTTTTACTGATTGGATCAGCAGTTTGTGAGCCGGAGCTTGTGAATTGCCTCCAAACAGGCTGATCTACTGCTGTCACGAGCAGAAGGACTTGGATTTCTTTGTTTATCGCTTTGGTGTCCAGCCCTCAGCTTGAAACAGTTGAACAGTTTGTTAAAATCAATTGCCAGGAACTCTGCAAAAACAAAGCATCTGTCATCAAGGACAATGAGGCCAGGTCCTTTGATGAAACATGGAAGGAGCTGGCTATGTCTAACCTGGACAACCGACCATTAAGAGGAAACTTGACACCCACCTAAAATATTGAATGTAACATTGTGTAGGTGAGGGGATCTTTTCTTCTGTGTTGCAACTGAGAGAGGAAGGACCTAAAGCAACAGGTTCAAGCAATAAGAAATCTTGTTTCTGCTAGACATTAGAAAGAATAGGACAAGTGGAGCAGCAATGGTACAGAGTTCTCCAGAAGGTGGTAGACCTCTTCACATGTGGCTTGGCATTGTGTTGTTTTTTTATGCACACAAACGTTTTTTTGCATTCATGTGGTTGTGCTTTCTTTTGGCCATGGTGAAATGTTAGTATTCAGATCATGGTTACGTAAGCAAACTTCTACGAGCATAAATATTGCACATGCAATATTTCCACTTTCTTGGATGGTGTGTAACTACTTATCAGGGCTTTCAATTGATCCCTTGATTTACTAGGGCTACAGAAAGAACTTGCCCATTGGCAGATACACAATCAGTTGTAGAATATCGATAATCAGCGGAAGGGTCGTATAACATATCAATTATTTGGCTAGGTGAGTATAGATTTACACTATGCAAGCATGACATAGGATGTCAGCTTTGTTATTTTAAGAATATCTAATGCACTGCCTCGGAGTGTGGTGGAGTCACCGTCTTTGGAGGTTTTTGAACAGAAGCTGGATGGCCATCTGTTGAAGTGTGTTCCTGCATGGCAGGAGAGGGTTGGACACAATGACCACTGTAGTCTCTTCCAGCTCTATGATTCTGAGAAAGAAGAAACTTGAGACCCACCAATTTGGAATACAGGTTGAGCATCCCTTATCCAGAATTCTGAATTGCTCCAAAATCCAAAATTTTTTGGAGCGGCAGAAAAACAGGCTTATGCCATACATGACATCCCTTCAGATATTCAGACATGACCATTATGTCATTAGGCCCTAAATATCCTAATCCTATTTGATCTGGGAAGCTAGCTAAGCAGGGTCAGCCCTGGTGAGCGCTTGGATGGGAGACTGCCAACAAATACCAGGTGCTATCGGCTATATTTCAGAGGAAGGAACTGACAAAACCTTTGAGGATTACTTTCCTAAGAAAACCCTATGAAATTCATGGGGTTGCCATAAGTTGAAGGCAGTACACACACACACACACCCCCCACAAAACCTTTCATTCTTCTCATCTGCAGGCTAAACATGTCCCACTTCCTAAGTTATTCTTATAAGTCTTGATTTTTAGATCTTGGATCCCCTTGGTGGTCCTTCCAGCACATTTCTGCATGACAGTATCCTTCTTCGGCTGTTTAAGGACACTCCACATTTTTTTTTGTTGTATTTATTTTTTAAAAAATCTGCACATCTAGGTTAATTTGTGTTCCAAGCAAAACTGAAAAGCAATTCTCAACAATCTCTAACTGAAATGGAACCATCATTAAAAGACACACACACTTCTGCCTTCCTACTTTCCTTGCTGTCCGTCTTCATTTTGTGGTCTAAATATTGGCTATGGATGTTTAGCTGAGAGGCACCACAAGTAAATAAGAGCAGAAGCAAAGCATTAGGTGAATTCTAAAATCCCACCCCAAGGGGGCAGTAGGATACTGTCAATCCTTCCTTCACGTCCCACCCAGACAATCTTGTAGTTTTGGTTGTGTCTGGACACAAATGAAAATATTAGATGCATATCTCACTGCTGCCACATAATCTTTTATATCAGAAGCCGCAGATGACGAAAACAGCCGGGCATCCCTGAGCTGAGCTCTATATTCCTCTTGATTCATGGGTTTTTCTTTCCCCGGGCTGTTGTTAGCTGCCTCGCACACGTACAAGCACGAGTACAGAAGTAATATATAATTCAATTCAATTCCAGCCGCACCGTTTTGGAGCAAATTATCTGAAAGATTATAGTCGTGTCAAGGACAAATGTTCTCTTTGGTCTTTGTGCTCTGTGTTGCTGGAGTCTCCCTCCTCCTTTGGAAGGAAATGCCACCAAACAAAATTGGATTTGTCTCCCAGTACCTGCGCTTGGGGTCAAGAGTCGAGACTCACAGGCTGATATTTGACATTGCTGTTAAAAAAGCAGAAAATTGATCCCTTACTAGGAGTATTTATGTCATTCCTTATACTCATAGAATCATAGAAATGTAGAGTTGGAAGAGACCACACAGGCCATCCAGTCCAACCCCCTGCCTTGCAGGAATACCCTCAAAGCACTCCCTTGGACAGATGGCCATCCAGCCTCTGCTTGAAAATCTCCAAAGAAGGAGACTCCACCACTCTCCATGGAGGCAGCATGTTCCACTGCCGGACGGCCCTAACTGTCAGGAAGTTCTTCCTGAGGTTCAGGTGGAATCTTCTTTCCTGCAGCTTGAATCCATGGCTCCTTGTCCTGGTCTCTGAAGCAGCAGAAAACAAGCCCTCTCCTTCCTCTACATGGCATCCCTTCAAATATTTAATAGTATAAGGTAGCCAGATCTCAGTTTCTGGCCCTGAATCTCCAGGTTTTGTGGATCATCTCTGGACAAGAAAGAAAGGTGCAAGTTCTCCAGCACTGATGGGTACACCCCTGGGGAAGAGGAAAGCACTGTGTGCAAATCTCATATGGTAGATTAGCAGCCTGCTATATTCAACAGGAGTCTAATGTCTAGGTCAAGGGAAGTGAGGGTACCACTCTCTTCTGCTTTGATCAGACTGCTCCTGGAAGTGTCCAGTTCTGGGCACCACAGTTTAGGAAGGATCTTGACAAGCTGGAATGTGTCCAGGGAAGGGTGACCAAAATGACAGAAGGCCTGGAAACCATGCCCTGTGAGGAGTGGCTTAAGGAGCTGGAGATGTTAACCCTGGAGAAGAGAAGGTCAAGAGGTGACATGATAGTCATCTTTAAATATTCGAAGGAGGATGGAGCAAGCCTGTTTTCTGCTGTTCCGGAGACTAGGACATGGAGCAATGGCTTTAAATTCAGGAAAAGAGATTCCACTTAAATATCAGGAAGAACTTCCTTATAGTAAGAGCAGTTTGATGGTGGAATGGGCTGCCTCAGAGTGTGGTGGAATCTCCTTCTTTGGAGGTTTTTAAACAAAGGCTGCAGGGCTGTCTGCTGGAAGTATTTTGATGGTCTATATAATTCTAAGGAGGCAGATAGGATTGGGCTGGCTTGTGGGAAGGTTAACGTGAGCCTTGGGGTTTATGCCCCAAGGCCCTAATGAACCAGACTCTATAACAGGAAAGGTTAAGCAGCCTTCTGAAGGATGCTGTATTTCTATTCCAAATGACACTCTCCCTTCTCCATTTCTAGATGCTTGACAGAGGCTTTTCAGCTCCTGATCTGCTGCTCATGACTTCCATTGTCTCTAAATGAGTTCTCCATTACAGCTCCTTAATGAGCCCGTGCTCTCTCACCTGTGAGCTAGTGGCACCAATTTAGGGCCAGGGCTCTCTTGCTCATCCTTGCTCACTAATGGCATTGTTAGCCTAAATGCTTTTGGGGAAGCTGACCGGAACAAAAGCAGCCAGCCTTTCCCCTCACCTGCCCTTGTCTGCCAGCTTGAATGCTCAGATGAAAGGGAGAAAAATCAGTCTCTTATTTGGGTGGTGTAACACCCAGAATGGGGGTAAGTTCCCCCTTTTTTGGACTACAACTCCCAGAAAGCCCCAGCCGTGCCTGGGATGTGCGTAAATTCCCTCCATGGTTTAGCTCAGACTCTAAAACTGCTATCAAAGGTGCTCAAATGCTGAACCCTACCACCTAAATAGATTCCGCACCATGAATAGTTTTTCAAGTATGGACGGAAAAACGGAAGTGAATTCATCGCCCCCATTGAGCTGGAAGTCACCAACCCCACTGTGATTGTCAGTCTTGAATTGAAGAGGTTCATTTGAACCACAAAGACACAACGGACTGCCTAGGTGAGCGTCTACCAGAGCATGCTTTATTTGGACGATGCTCATGGCAGATGGGTGATGAATGAGATGATTTTACAGATTAGCAAACTCTGTCCGTGATGCAGGCAGAAGGGAACACCTTCATTGGAAAGGTGAATCCCATGACGGTGGTGCTCATTAGCAGTGCTGAAAAGATGAAGGGCAGCCCGTTGCTTTGTGGCAGAGCACTTGCTTTGCATGCATAAATTCCTCCAGATTTAATTCCTGGGAAAAACAAATGATCTTAGTGAACCTCAGCCTGCGATGGTGGAGAGCTGCTAGTCAGAGAAAACCATGCTGGGTGAGACAGACTAAAGGTCTTTGATCCAGAATAGGGCGACAAAAGACATGTTGACATGTATCTAAAAGAGCTGCCTGTTTACACTTGTTGTAGTTATGTGCCTTCAGGTTGACTTCAGCTTATGCGGATTCTATCCGACTCTTTCCTCGGCTGAGGTCCCAGGAACATGGAAGGGCTCACTGATCATTCCTGAGCCAGCGAGGGAGAAAGACGAGCAGTTGCCAATTTCTTTTGGTTGCTTTTATTGGCTTTAGAGTTAACTTTGACTTATGGCAACTTTATGAATGACAGATCTGCATGAGAACCTGCTTGGATCATGCAAACTCGGGACTTTCTTGATGGCGGCACTCCACAGGTAGCATGGCTTTCCTCTTTTCCTACTGCCTTCCATTCTATGAAGGGCTATTGCTTTTGGCAATGGGTCATGATTTCTCATCGTATATAATAGCCTCTCTGAGTCATTTTGGCTTCTAGGGAGGATTCAGACTTACAAAGGAAATGACTAAGAGGGTTTCTACCCTAGACTGTTACAGTGCTATTATTCCACATTCAACATTCTATGGAATCTTGGGGTTTGCAGTTTA
>CAOLHI010006552.1:0-29961 GCA_948474755.1 Ctenosaura bakeri
TAGAACTTGTCTAGCCACTCTCTGACCCGACGCTGTATACATAGGGTAAAAGATCCTAGCTAAAGTTGCCCTGCCTCTCGTTATCTTGAGAGAATGCTTCAGTCTAATTTTCCCCATCTTGTGTTTTTATTTGGTGATTTGGGCACCCCTCCCGGGACCCCCAACATACAGGGTAACAGGCTTACCCCATCTCGCCCCCACATAAGCCCTCCCTAGATCCCCTGGATATGAATAATTACAGACCAGTCTCCCATCTTCCATTTTTAAGCAAGGTGATCGAGAGGGCTGTTGCCCTTCAGCTCCAAGCTGTCTTGGATGAAACAGATTATCTAGATCCATTTCAAACTGGCTTTAGGGCAGGATATGGAGTTGAGACTGCCATGGTCGCCTTAGTGGATGATCTACGCCTAGGTATCGACAGGGGAAGTGTGACCCTGCTGGTACTCCTGGACCTCTCAGCGGCTTTCGATACCATAGACCACGGTATCCTTCTGGAACGCCTGAGAGGGCTGGGGATCGGAGGCACTGCACTTAAGTGGTTCCGGTCCTATTCTCAGGTAGATACCAGATGGTGATGCTTGGGGACAGCTGCTCCTCGAAAAAGGAGCTTAAATCTGGCGTCCCTCAGGGCGCCATCCTGTGCCCCAATGCTATTTAACATCTACATGAAACCGCTGGGAGAGATCATCAGGAGGCATGGAGCAAGGTGCTATCAGTATGCTGATGACACCCAGATATATCTCTCCATGCCTCAGATAACAGCATCAACTAAGGATGGCATCTCACCTCTAAATGAATGCCTAGAAGCAGTAATGGACTGGATGAGGAAAAACAGACTGAAGCTGAATCCAGATAAGACGGAGGTACTTGCTGTTAGGGGCCCCAGCCCAGGTATAGAGGTTTGTCAACCAGTTCTAGACGGGGTCACACTTCCCCTGAAAGACTGTGTCCGCAGCTTGGGAGTGCTCCTGGACTCGCCGCTTCAGATGACAGCTCAAATTGATGCGGCAGCCAGGAGTGCCTGCTATCAGCTTCGGCTGATACGCCAGCTGCGCCCCTTCCTGGACTTGGAACACCTAAAAACAGTGGTACATGCGCTGGTAACTTCACGGCTTGACTTCTGTAATGCGCTCTACATAGGGCTACCCATGTGCTTAGTCCGGAAACTTCAATTAATTCAGAATATGGCAGCCAGGTTGGTCACCGGAACATCTAAAAGTGACCACATAACACCAATTCTGAAGTCTTTACACTGGCTGCCTATTCGTTTCCGGGCACAGTACAAGGTGTTGGTTTTTACCTTTAAAGCCCTTCATGGCTTGGAGCCAGCCTACCTGTGCGATCGCCTTCTCCCATACAATCCGCCCCGCACACTAAGGTCCTCTGGGAGGAATTTACTGCAGCCAATCAGAACTAGGTTGGCTGCGGTTACCCAGAGGACCTTTTCTTCTGTCGCTCCCAAGTTATGGAATGGCCTGCCGAGGAGACCCGGCACATTACCAGTCTTGACTGCTTTAAAAAAGCAGTCAAGACCGTTCTCTTCCGACAGGCCTTCCCAGATTAGTGTTCCACCGCCTCTCATCATTGTCTTCTTTGTTAATCTTGTTTTTAATTTGTTTTAATTAACTAATATGTTTTAGGGGGATAGAAGGGTTGGAGGGTGGGGAGGATAGGGTGCGTTTTAATGTTTTAATGTTTTTATATATTTTTGTAATGCCGCCTCGATCCATTGGGAGAGGCGGGATAGAAATAAATTTTATTATTATTATTATTATTATCATGTAATTCCTGCAACTTATCAGTACATCTGTGGCCAAATATTAAAACATAGTTGAGTGTCTGCTTCCTTTGTGCTCACCTCAAAGAATACGAATAGAAAGAGAGAGGGGAGAGAAAGTATGAAAATGAGAATGAGAATGAAAATGAGAAATCGATAGGGAAGAAAGAAGAGAAATCTTAGGAAGGTAAGTGAGCCCAGCCAGGGAGGTGGAAGAAGCAGGGAACCCAGAGTGGGACGGGGAACCTAGATGAGTGGGCGGAGGAATGGGCGATGTTGAGGGAGGAAACAGAATGGGTGGGTGGCTGTGTTTGAAAAGAGGGTGGAATGTGAGTCAGAGTAGACAACAGGTCAAACAGGAATCCCCCTGCACTACCCTTCTATGTTCCCACTCTGGGAAAGAAAGTGACACTGTAAAGTGGCGTCTCCAAGCCCAATGCCAGCAAGGAAGCTCAGAAGGATACTACGGCTGATGGTACTGAAAGCCGCTGAAGAAATATCTAGCAGAACATTCCCTGTCAAGTTCCTAGCACAGATCATCCACTAAGGAAATCAAACCCACCTGTCGCATCACCAGGCCTGAACCAGATTGAAATGGATCTAGGGGATTTGTGAGGCAGTGGAACCGTCTCTGATCACAAACCTCAGGCTGGACTAAGACTCCTGCCAAATACAGGCTGCCCTCAGGAGTCCCTCTCCCTACTTGGCTCCATGGCTCCTGCACTGGGTTTCTCTCTGCTGCACCTCTGTGCCCAGGAGGAACCCAAAAAGCTTGCTGCAGTTGAACTCCTTCTACTGACAGCTCTGGAAAGCGCCATCATGTTGTAGCCAAGCCCCCTTGGAATAGGTTCCACACAGACGACTCCCCATTCCACTTCATTAACTTGTGGAAGGCCAATGGGAGCTGACCTGTTCAGCAACCCACCTGGGTTCTTTTGCAGTGTGATCTAAACAGTCCCTGTTGCCACGACAAGCTGGTTGGCCAGGGCTGAAGGTTCCACTGCCTCCTCTATCGGAGTTGGACTGGTGAGAGTGGAAGTGGTTTCTTTCTGCTCCTCTTCCTGACCTGAAGTATTTGGTATTTGAGGCTTTCCCATCACCTGACTCTGGATCATGAGAACTTAAGTGGATTTTCTCATTATGCAGAAAATCAGAGTCTCAAGGTAGCTTTTCCAACCAAATCATAAACAACAGGAGAGAAAAACAGGTGAAATGGCTTGCAGGTTTAAACAGAGGGAATTTAAATAGCAATAAGAAATATTGAAAGGGGAAAATGCTGGAATATGTATTTTCAACTTGCTGATATTTTCCTGGGTCTATCCTTTCATTAGCTTCTAACTCCCCCCGTCACAAGTCCCTCCACGTTATGAGTGTCCTTCTTTGGAACTTGGAATTTCCTGGCTCTTTCCAAAATGACTTTATATTGGGAAAATTCCAGAACCATGCAGAAGAGAGACTAAGTTTCTTTCTCCTGTGAGGAGCTGGGCTGCTGGCTTTCCTATTGGTGAGGGAGTGAATCTGCTTTGGATTTCAGTGCTAACTTCAAAGAAAGTGTCCCAGCTGCCAACTCCTACTGCCTGGCAGGTACAGTGCCTTTTCGGAAAGACGGGAGGGTTCCTCAGACACCCTCTCTCTTAGCCCTCCTCTAGCACTTCCACTCCTTCCCTCAAATTCTCAAGTAGACATTTGCTTTGAAAATTTGACAAGGATAGAGCTGGGCTTCAATCAAGAGCTCGAGTGTTGATATGACCTTAATAAATTAAATCGTCTATTCAGACCCACTGTCTGAGATATGTAATCAATATTACAAAATTCAAACAGAGGAAAGCCTTTACAGCTCCACAGCTTTATCTGAACTTCTCTAGAGTTGAAGTCCATAATCATCAGAAACACCAAGGCCCTTTTCGCATTAAGTCTTCTCGCACGAGCGGAGGACGGCGGCTTCCACAAGAAGCCTTCTCCGGGAGGCTGCCGCTTCCCCTTCTTCCTTCCGCAGGCGAAGGAACGAGCGGGGAAGCGGCAGCCTCCCGGAGGGGCGCGGCGGCTCGCGCGTCCGTCCATCCCCCCCCGCGCGCGCGAGAGGCACTCGTCCCGTCCGCCCCCTGCGCGTGCGGGAGAGAAAGGCGCTCGTCCCATCCGCCCCCCCGCGCGCGAGAGAGAAAGGCACTCGTCCCATCCGCCCCCCCGCGTGTGTGCGCGAAGCTGGACGTGTCGCGTCCGTCGCACGAGCGCCCCACCCGTCCCTTCCTTCCGCAGGGGCGGAGGGAAGGAAGCACAACCCGGCCAGCTCCTGGACGCTGCGCACGAGAGGGTGAGTGCGCCGCCGGGACCGTTGTGCGAGCGTGGGTGATTTTCGCTTGGAAGCGAAAATAAAAAAAACACAATAGCACCATTTCAGGCCCCGTGAGCCCGGCGGAAGTGGGAGTGCGTCGTGCGGAGCGACACTCCCACTCCCACGAGGCTCACGGGGCTGTCGGCACGAGAAAAGGCCCGTGCGAAAAGGGCCCAGTCTCCTGCATGACTTTTTCGTGGAATCTAAACATAGTATTATCAAAATATCATGCTCTGTCAATTGGCAGGTCTCTTGGGTATGCCTTTTTTTTTTAAAGTAGAGGAATAAATTCCTTATGATTCTGGAAGAACAGCCTGTTTGCTTTTTTAAGGCTCCAGTTTTAAGGAGATACATTTGTGAAAATAAAGAGGTGATTTTTTCCCCAGCTATCTAACTTTTTAAACTTATTTAAATGTTTTGCTCTATTAGAATCTTACTGAGTCTCCCTTATTTAGTTAAACTGTTCTGTGTTCAATAGCTGTATGTCATTCTGATATTTTATGTATCCAAGTCTATAAGTACATAACTATTAAGAGCAGAATTTTAAACAAATCAATACCTCTGTTGTCTTGATGAACAGTTTGAGTGAGGCACAAGCACTTCTCCAGAGAAACTGATTTCTCCATTGGTTGTGTAAGTGTATGATTCAGATCTAGGTTGGTTTGGATCCTGAGTCCCAGTTTGACATGCAGTTAAACGAATTGAAAACAGCCGGATCAGGCACTGGTTTGTAGGCTTTTTAAAAGTCTTATGTTTAACCAGCCCCAGAGTCCTATTAAAATTAAAATCAGTTGGTAAATAGAAGATTAAATAGATAAAGTTGGATAAAATTTATTTAGGCCTACTATTAGTTGTACTTAAGATTCAATGTTCATTCCCAACTTGAACACGCTCTCTGAAACATTTTATGCTTTTCAAATAATAAAAATGAGCCATGTGTATATCTGAAAGATGCATGAAATGTATTCCAGTCAGACTAAAGACCATCATTTCCCATATGCCATATGTTCATACATGTCTCCCTCCGCATTTGCTAGTTTGACTTTCACAAATTTGATTATTTGTGAGGCGTGTGCTCCCCCTCACATTCCCTTGCACTCCTCACCCAAGGCTTGCAAGGCTCGTGTTTAAAATAGATTTTTTTCCCCCGTTCTGTGAGCAAAGCCACCCCACGCACTGCTGGAGGCATGTCCTTTCTGCTCTGAGGCTGCCCATTCTGCTGTATAATGGTTGCTGGCTGGTCACGTGCTCTCTTTGCTTCTACTTGTCCCAACTGGGAGGAATTTCCTTCCTCAAGATGGGGACCAGAAATAGAACACGAGAGCTCAGCACTCCGTTCTTCTCCATCTAAGGGGAAAGAACTGGCAAGACATTTATCGTCTTTTTTTTCCTCCCCCCACCCAAGGAGCACTGGGGCCAGAAGCAAGGGAATGGGAGGGGGAACTCTGGAGAAGAAGGGAGGGGGAATTGGGGGGATTATTCACAGTTTATCCACTTTTGTGGGGGTTTCCCTGTGCCCTGAACGCTTGTGAATCTTGAGAATCCACTGTACTTGGAAATTATAATTAAAAATGACAATATTAATTTGTTGTTAATGTTTGGTAGGGTGAAAATTAATTTATCATATCATTGTAAATTACTTAGTGAAATCATTACTTTTTAGAGAAGCCCTGGGATCTGTAGATAACGTCTTTGATTGTGGCTGTTGCCCACTAGTTGCCCATTTTCTTATATGTTCCTTCAAAAGCGCTCATTTTGAGGGGTCATTTTAAAGCTCCTTGGATTCCTTTTCAAAAAAGTGGTATTACATGGGTCACTCTCCAGGCTTCAGGGACAGCAGCTGTTCTTAGAGATGTGTTATATGTTTCAGTTTGAAGATTAGCAATTTCCCAACTGAGTTCTCTCAGAATTGTCAGCTGAACATCATCTGGACATGGTGGTCATTTCTTATTGTGAGTGTGGGAGGTTAAGGTCTTCCTCTTCTGTCATCACTCTCTGGCCTCATTGTACCTCCCCTGAAAACATTCATTCAGGCGTAGGTATTTGCCCTGTATCTTCTTCAGCACTGAAGGAAAAGAATCCACTCCGCTCCCCTGCAATCTCCTTCTCTTTCTTCAGAACTTCTACCATACCTTTAGGTCTGACAGGAAGATAGCTGCTCTTAAATCGATGGATTTACAGTCATGAGATGTTTAAACAGAAAAATATGAGGCTAGTGTTACTACGGTTCAGGCCTACCTGGTGATAGCACTAGATATCTGTTTGTGATATCAAATCCATTTGGCCTCCCTCTTCCACTCCGCTCCACCTGTTTGCGAGGCCTCCGGACAAGCACATACACAGGGCGGCCGGTAAATGTTGGACATTCTTTTCTCCACCTAGGCAGGCAACACAAAGCCACTCCGTTGCTTCAGGAACCTCTCATGCAGACACCTCTTGCTTAAGCACGACTCTAAACAAACATGCCCGGCCTCGTGCTGGCAGTCTGACAATGCCAAGGTCTTGCATATTAGCTATACTATTGTTAAATCTGCGCTAAGCCCATCATGCTAAACTTGACCTTTCCCAAAGCTTTGTCCCGCTCCAAACTCGCATGGTTTTTACCGAGTATGGCATGACCTGTAGGCACAATTCACCCTATAAAAACTCCCCGATTCCGAGACCACCTCGGATCACTTGCCCCATCGGATCGCTCTTGACTTCCATCCCGCCTTGCTGTTGTTTTGTCTGACGAGCTCCCCTCAGCGAATTGTGCTGAGCTTTCTTCCCCACCATCTTCCAGCTTCTTCAGGACTCGAGAAAAGGTGTCGTATCACCCATTTCCCCTGAAACTCCCATTTCTAATTCCTTAAGTTAGCTGTGCATGTTTGTGGTGTCTTCACTGTTTGTTTGTCCTTTAATAAGGAGATCATTTTTCGTATTTTAGAACTGTCTGACTGCTTGACTGACCTGACCCCATAGACATTGGGTTACAAGATCCCTGCTAAGTTAGTCTACCTCTCGCTAGCTTAAGAGAGTGCTCCTGTAAATTTCTCCAACTTTGCATTTGTGTTTGGCTATTTGGGTGCCCGTCCTGGGATCCCCAGAGAACAGGGTAACACTAGGAATCTGGAGGGAACACTTTATTAGGTCCCATGAGCTTACAATGTGATTTAGCTCACTCTAGGGTAGGAGAGTGGACTCTCCAGGTGGTGTTGATATGAGTTTCTACTATTGGCCATGCTCTTACAGACTGATGGGAATTACAATCCAACAACATCAGGAATGTTGCAAGGTGGCCACCCTACTTCTAGAGTTTATGGGGCACTTTGAAAAAAAACAACACATCTTGAGCTATAGTTTGAAGCATAATTAGGAGGGGCATTTAGGCTCACTGAGATGGAGTGGAGTAGCATTGGTCTAATCATGATGCAGCTTTGGCAACATTACAGCTCACAGTTTCCAAATCAGTTGATAAAACCCATGCACATATTAGACATATACATCTGGATCAAGCCTTTCTAGGTGTATTTTGCCAGTCCTGCTGGCACTTGGACTTAGGGCTACTAGGCCTTTTCTAGTCTAGAGCTGCGTGTGCTGAGTAGATGCGCTCCTTAAGTATTTTTATATTTTAAAAACAAAATGGAAGAGATGCATGTATATATTGGAAGGTATAATTCTATCATTTTAAAAACTGAACTCTACCACCTTTAAAAGTTTCATCCCTCAAGATTTCATTCTGTCATTGATGAGATCATGTAAAGGAACCCAAATATTCTGTAGCCACTTCTTTCAGATTCTCCCATGAACCTTAACAAATGACTTTTTTGGACTGAATCTGGGGCCACTTCCACACTACACTGCTGTACTGCTATTATTCCATTTTCTTTCTTTTTTTTTTTAACTTAATTTTTATTAGAAATAAAAAACCCACAAGTGATTCTTCCATAACATCGTATTCAATTTTGTTATAACAATCTTCTTCTAAACTCATGACATTCTTATTCATTGTTGCTTCTAAGTAAAATTAAATTAAAAGAGAACATGAATTGTGTTTCTACTTCCTTCTTACCCTCCCTGGGAGATCATTCCTCTGTCTGTATCATACACTTCCTTTTCATTTATTTTCCTCTTTCATTAAATTTTGTCTGATCTGTGCAACTTACTCTATTTCCTTCTATTTGTGCTCCACCTATAACTACTATAGATTTGTACATCCGTACATACTGAAATCATTTTCTTAAGAAAATACTGGCAAAGGAATAACTCACAGGGGATTCCCTTGAGAGTTGATGGGGCAGGGGCTAGGAATTGTCCAAATTGTAACTTTTTCACATGGAGTAGTGAAATATATGTCAATGGCTATCAGTGGACTTTGAAAGATGGAACTGCCTAAGATTACAAGCTTCTGGTCAAAATGTAAACTTGAGGCACAAGTAAATGTTTGTAGCTGAAAGGCAAGGCTGGATTAATAGTATCTACTCTTATCTATTTGAATTATAACCTGCTTTTGTCGCCATGTGGCTTATAATACAGGTTAAAATAGGTAAAGCAATATGTGGCTATTTTTTTTTTTTAAAAAAAGCATTAATCAGTTAAGTTAAAACATGACATGCAACATGTTAATCTGGAACAATTACAAACACTTAATGTGTACATTACATGTTTAGAAAAGCACGTTCCTCTACCCATCTGGTTAAAAGCTGCAGGCTTGTCAAAATAGGAAGGTCTTTCCCTGCCTCGAAAATGAGACCAGAGAGTGGGGCCTTTTGAGTCGCCTTTGGGAAAGAGGTGAATAGCCCAGGAGCAGCCACCAAGAAGGTTCTCTTGGGATGAGCTGGAGAGGGTAGCGGAATGAGAGAAAGCCCACCCTCAAAGATCAGAAGACTGGGCAGGCTGATAAGGGGAAGTAGAAGACTTCAGATTGTTTATCCCTGTTTCCCAGTTCCTTGTCTGAAGTACAGCTCCTTGTACAGTCTGAAGAAAGAACTCATGTTTATATACCCCTGAGCCAAAGACTAGGCTTCAGGGTGCCTAGTGATGGATGGAGAGAGTAGGAGGATGCAAGACTGAGCTGAGAGAAATGAGAGAGGGCAGATGCAACAGAAAAGCTGTGTGGAGGTAAGCAGCTCTCACACAGGGCCAAGGATTTGAGGAGCAAGGAGAGGCTGTTTTGATGTGACAGTTTATTTGTATTTATTTCTTTATTCATTTATTTATTCCTGTTTTGATTGATCTCAGGTGTATTTTGCGTTAATCTCTTTTGCAAACAATCTGCAGCCTAAAATTGGGAGGAAAATGTGACGTGAATCAATTAAATGAAATGAATAAATGGGATTCCAGCCTCTGTCTCCTAATAGTACTTGAGCCATCCCAGAAGTGGGGCTGAAAATTCCAGAGCCATCCCAGAAGTGGGGCTGAAAATTCTATAGGAAACCAGCAGTAATCATGCTTGTACTTGCTCTTTTGTCTCTTTATGCCCCCATTGGAAAGCAATGTTCAGGGTCCTAGATCTGAGCAGATACTGTGCTTGTAATGGTGTTCATAGTCAGGACTGAGAATGGTAGGGAGAAGTTACTTGACTTCTGTCTGGCTCTTCTCGCAGGCATTAGGATAGTGGTCATAATTTCAATGTCTTGAAGGTCATTTCACAAGAACTGTCTTGCCCTTTGTGGCTCTGGGAAAGATCTGTACCAGAGCTAAGAATTGTGTGTCCTTTGATATGTTGTTGGACTGCAATGCCCAGCATTTCTTGCCATTGGCTAGGATGGCCCAGAGTGCTGGGAGCAGAAATCCAACTACATCTGGACAGCCTGGTATATACCGATAGAAGGCATGCTGTGTGTATATTAAATTTACTGATTTCTACAGGATCATAAGGAGACAGCTCCCTCTGAGGAACATCGCTCACAATATTGTGTCCAGCATTTCTAGGTGTTCCTTCTGTGGCAAGTTATTTTGGCAAATCACTCTTTGGAAAAGATCATGACCATTCATCTGATAATGGATTAATGTCAGGAAGCCAGCCTGCTTGGACCTGGTGGTCCATGAACCTGCAAGGGGCTAGTGGGAGCATTCCTGCCCAGCAGCACAACTGTGTCCTTTTCAAATGGATTCCAAACAGCCCTTGTTACTACTACAAGACTGTTACCAGATCCGAGGTTCCACTGCTTTCTCCTCCTCTTCCTCATTCTTCTCTTTGTGGCTGTTGGAGTTGGTGTGAATGCAGGCGGTTTCTCACTGCTTGTGATCCTCTGTTAGAGCCTCCTGACTTAGTGTTTGCGGCTTTTACTAAGACGACTTCAGATCCTCTGAATGTAAGTAGATTGTTGTCTTTTGACTTTTGTAAGAAATTCAGAGTCTCAACTGAACCGCCAAAGTGGAAAATGCAAGGAGAAGTGTAGGAAGGGGTAAAACAATAGCAATAACAATAGCATGTGTGTTTCTATACCGCTTATCAGCTATGTGCTCTCTAAGCAGTTTACAAGGTGTTAGCTAAATGCTCCCAACAAGCTGGGTACTCATTTTACCGACCTGTGGAAGGATGGAAGGCTGAGACAATGTGGAGCCCTGCAGGATCGAACTCATAACCTTGTGGCTGCAGCATCGGCATTTAACCATTGCACCACCACGGTTCCTACAGTTGGAGAGCACAGAGGAATCTTCATAACTGTCAAAACAAAAACATGGGAATGGTGATATTAGAATTTAAATCGTTATCATCACCATCTTTTGAATATATATTGCTTATTAAATTGGAAGTACTTGAGAAATGAAGGTAGCTATGTTCTATTTTCCTAAATGAGAGCCATCTAATTTGATTTTTGTTTTGAAAATTGTAAATCCTCTGGTGGTTGGGAAAAGGTTAAATAGATGCTTGATAGTGTCTTGCTCCAAAATCAAACCCAAAAAAGTTAGCTTCAACATTTCTAGTGCTTTACTCTATCCCAAATAATTCAAATGATTTATGCTTGGAAAGACTGGAGCCCAATGCTCTTCGAATGGGCTTCATGTTACAGTAAGCCATCCTAGATGGAAGTCACTCAAACTGGGCTAAGTGGTTAATTATTTTTTTTCCTTGTCATTTGTAATTTTAATGATTTACTCTTTGGAAAGTTTATTACTTTTCATCCAAGTCAAATTGGGATGGGGTCCACAAGACAAGAGGTTAAGCCCCCCTACCTGGAAGCCTGCTTTGTCCTGGTGGTCCATTAACTTGCAAAGGGATGACAGGAGCTCTTAGTGACTTGCAGCCCATCTGTGTCCTTTTGAAATGGGTTCCGAACAATCCTTGTTGCCATAACAAACCCAATGGCCAGAGCCAAAGGTTCTGCTTCCTCTTTCTTCTCCATCTCTCTCTCTCTCTGTCTCTCACTTTCTCAGTGTGGGAGAAAGTTCCTCTTTGAGTAGGAATTGGCTTCTTTTCTCTCTCCTTCTGTCCCTTTGCTGAACTTCATTTCTTTGCTGTTCGAGACTTTCATGTTGCCAGACTCAGGATTGTCCAAAGGGATTTTGTCCCGCTAAAGACAGAATCTCAACTTACCTTTAACAGACAGTTTAAAAACCAACCACAGAGATAGGGAATGTTTTGCAGAGCGCAACAGAGAGAAGAGGATTTGAGTGGCACCAAAAAAGAAAAAGAAAAAAATAACTTGATGTTCTACAGTGGGACCTTGGTATCTGCTAAGGTTTGATTCCAGGACCCCCCATGATTACCCAAATTTGTGTGTGCTCAAATCCATTATCTACAATGATGTCATAAAATGATATCGCTTATATAAAATGGCAAAGTCAAAATTTGTTTTCGGATTTTTTAAAAAAAATTTTAAGCCACCATTGGTTGAATCTGCAGGTACAGAATCTGTGGATATGGGGGACCAACTGTACTGGCAACGCTCCAGTCCTCTAGGACAGAGACTGTTTTTAGGAACATGTTTGGATTGGATCAGGAATTTCACATTTGAACTTTCAAAGAACTGTTGGCTCCATACCCTTTAGATCTGGTGATGGGTGATTACTCAATCCGTTCTAGAACATTCTTGATTGTCACAACTCCTTGCTGCCATCTCTTGGTCTCCCAACCTGGAAACATCAGTTTCCAGCCACAGATATGGACAACCCCTATCTTCATCAGGGAAGATGGATGAATACAGTTGGCCCAGCTTCTCTGCAATGTTACTTTCCTTCAGCACTTCTGCCATACCTGTCGGACCTATCCTACGTTCAGAAACTAAGCTTCAACTAATACATACACCACCATGATGTGTGGCTTGAGCCTGTGTTTCACTAGGTTAAGGGGCTTCCAACTCTGGGCAATGTCTACGGGGTCAGGCCGAGACAAGGAGCAAACAGAAGTAAATAATAATTGTTGTTTTTATTGATATGCAGTCAAACACGTGTATGCAACACACTCACACAGAGTGCTCAAAAATCAGGGGTTCTTATAGGGGAAATTTGGCTGCAGGCTAGTCTGTTCCTGGGGATAACAATGAATTTCGGGCTGGAGTCAAAGCCTCTGAAAGGTCAGTATTTTACATGATTGCGTTATGACCGAATTGTCAATAGAGTAGCCAATATGCAAGCGTGAAGTGCTTGACAGTTAAGTATTCGGCTGCTCAGGGCAGGGAGTCCTTTGTAAGGAGCGTAGATACATAATGTGGTCCTTGCCTTGAGGTCTCCCAAAAGCTGAAGTGTGGCTATTTCTGGTCTGCCTGTATTTGTTAGGAATATTTCAGGGATTTGCGGCCGTGCCTGTATTTTGCTTGTCCGGGGGCCTCGAAAGCACATGAAGAGGAATCGGTAAAGAAGGCCAAATTCTTGATATCAAATGATATCTAATATCCCACAAGTCCGGGCTAGAAACTATGGTAACAAGCTGATCTGTGTTTGAGAAGACATCCTTGACTGGGTGTTTTTTTTTAATAGACTTCTGGGGTTGTGTTTGTTTGTCTGTTTGCTCTGGTCCCGGACCTCTCCCTGAGCACACGATCTAACTGACTCACCAGAGGGAGGAGCTAGGCCATTAGCTCCAACTGACCAACTGACTAGCTCGGGGGAGGGGCCAGCAGCTTTTTTTATATTTTCTCCCTGAAGCCTCCAAGATCATTTCCAGAGGAGAGCGTGGAAGGTGAGCAGGGCCTGAGAGGACATCCTTGACTGAGTGTTTTTTAAGGCTTCTGGGCTGTGTTTGTTTGTCTGTCTGCTCTGTCCGTGTCCTCTCCCTGGGCAGCCTGTCAAGGATGTTTCCTCAGACAAGCTCACCTTCCCTTCTGTCTCTGGAGATGAGCTTGATGGCCACGAGGAGGAGACAGAAAGAACTGCTACCTCCTCCCTCTGGTTAGTCAGTGAGACTGTGAGCTCAGGAGAGCACCTGGCCAGAGCAAACAGACCAACAAACACAGCCCCGGAAGCCTGTAAAAAACACCCTGAAACACCTGCATTTTTCTTCCACCCCTCTGTGTCTTTCTGTGGTCTCTGCCCTCAAGCCTTTGGCCTCCTTTTCACTCACAGATGTCACTTCCTGTGATGAACCGGAGGGGAGGGGGCTTGACAACGGAGCTCCTTAGCAACTGAGAGGGTTTAAACGGATTGGCGTTTGAAATGGAACCTTGGATAGTCCAGGGGAGGGGCTGGGGGAGGGAGAGGACGGATGGGGTTTAACTGACTGGGGAGAGGAAAAAGAGAAGGAATTCAGGAGTTTAGAGTCTGGGGGATGTTTGAATGCTGAAGAGCTCTGTGTTAGAGAGAACCCGGGAAATCAGGTGTACGAGAGATAGGCAATGAATTAAGCAGAGTGAGAGAGAAAGAGAGAGAGAGGAAGGGTGTGCTGTTTCAAAACATTTAGATAAAAAAGAAGTTTAAGTGACAGTGTTACAATAAACATTTGACTTTCTGTTTTCCTTATAACAATCTCATAGAGGCCGTTTTCGCACGTAGTTTCTTTTGCGAGAGGGCCCCTTGAGTGGCGGTCCGTACAACGCACTCCCATTTATGCGACGCTCACGAGCCTAATGCGAACAGCGCACGCACCTTTTCAATTTCGGCTTCAAGCCGAAAATGTTGTGCGGTCGTGCTAGGCTCCTGGGGCCCGCGCGCACTTACCTGTGCTGCAGTACATTGTCCCAGGCGCGCCAGGCGCACTTCCTCCCCCAGCGCAGCGTACAGCTCCAAGGCTGCACTGTGGAAGGAAGGGGAGGGGCGGTTGCACGACCAGGAAGCCAGTTGTGGGACGAATGAGCGGCGAAGAGAGCACCTCGCACAATAACCTGCTTGCGTGAACGGCACCCCCACCTCCGCGATAAGGTAATGTGCGGAAAAGGTCAATGTCTTATTCTGTATCCTGGAGTTTACACGCTACCAATACTATCATCTTTACCATAGTTCCAATGGTACCACCGTCTTTGAAAAGATAAATCACTGCTGGTCCTTATATCTGGAGAAGGGCAGATTTAAGGAAAGCAGTAAAGGGAGATAACCGTGGAAGCCAAGGAGGGAGAAGAGCGAGGAAGGGACTGTGTTCTCAGAAAGGGAGAACTGAGCCAGACCTGTCTGTCCTGGCCCTGGCTTGATCCAGAGATCTCCCTGTGTGGGAGACAATAACGTGGGTTGTGGCTCCAAGAGGTGTCAGGCTGGGCAGGCCTTGAGTGTGAGGCTTGGGTGCCTTTCGCACTTGCTTTTCCACACTTCTCCTTCTCTCAAGAAATCAGTCAGCCTCTTTGTTTTCCTGTCTCTGGAAGGCGCATCCATGAGGATGCTAGCTGACACCCACATAGCTTTGAGGGGCCCTTGTAACTGAATTTAGGTCAACTTCTTTTGTCTATCTCCTTTTCTATCGAAGAAGGATTTCCTGAGTGAATTACATAGGTTTTTCTCTTTCTGCCCTACAAGACAATTCAGAGTCCTTTCTCCTGTCTCTACCACAAGCCTCTGGCAAAAGCCCCAGTGCACTCTGCTTCATATAGATTACCAAATATTCCTACAGAAGATTACCAAATATGGCTAAAGAAACTTCACTAATTAAACATGGCATTTGGATTTCAACAAATTGGGATTCGAGCAATTTGAAGAACCAGACTGAAATCAATACAGCTTTGTGGTGAGAACACTAGATATCACTTGATATCAAATAATTTGGCCTTTACTTGATCTTTCTCTGCCACCCTACTCCACGTGTTTGCAAGGGCCACCGGACAAGCGCGTAAACAGGCGCTGCCATTAATGGTTGTACATTCCAAACCTCATTTAGGCAAGCAACTTAATGCCTCTCCATCGCTTGAGGGACTACTCCTTCTTGCAAACCAACCTTGCTCAGCGCGTCTTTACAAAGACGCCCAGCCGAGTGCCGAGCCATTGCTTTATGTTGGGCCATTTGCATATTGGCCATACTATTGTCATCAAGTGCTAAGCTCATCATGTAAACTTAACTGACCTTTTCCAACGCCTTTGTCCAGCTACAAATTTCCTGTATTCTCACCGAGCATGGCATGACCTGTAGGTAAAATCCACCCCATAAAAGGTCCCCGAATCCAAACCCTCCTTGGAACACTCCAGACTGCTATCCTGCCTTGCTGTCGGTTTGTCCAGTGAGTCGCCCCCTCAGCGAACCGCGCTGAGCTTTCTTCCCCTCAACCTCCTCTTCTCTCCCGGACTATGAGACCAGGTGTTGCTTCCATTACCCAAACTCTCCATTTCCATTTCTCAGTTAGTCAGTATATGTCGTGTCTTTGGTGTTGTTTGTTCTCAATAAAACATTATTTGTTACTTTAGAACTTGTCTAGCTGCTCTCTGACCCAACGCTATATACATAGGGTAAAAGATCCTAGCTAAAGTTGCCCTGCCTCTCATTAGCTTGAGAGAGTGCTCGAGTCTAATTTCCCCCTTCTTGTGTTTTTATTTGGTGATTTGGGCACCCCTCCCGGTTCCCCAACATACAGGGTAACAGAGTGGTGTAGCCATGCAGGCAGCCCCGGTACCCCCAGTTTGAGAAGGAGTCGCGAACCTTCTCAATTCGGGTGGTGCTGACCTAGGGAACGGTCAGTTGAGCTGTTTTAGATAGGTGTTAGGCAAGTTAGTGCATGTGTTTTGTGTCTGTGTGTGAGAAAGCTCTATCGGGTAATAATGTGTACCCCTCGTCTTGTCTTGTCCTGGGAATCACCTCCCCATCTTGGGTCTATCATGGGCTGGGATTCTACGTGTTTTAGGCCTAGGATGTGAGGAAAAGTCTACACGCATTCAACATCTTAGCAGCAAGGCACACAAAAAGCACTTTACGGGAAGGAGCACCAAGGTTGCTGTTCCTTCCATGTGCTTTCCCTTTGTCCCCCTTGAGTTTTGGTTTTGGCTTAGTGTTTGAAGAGATGCGGGTGAGAGTCCCGGCTTCTCAGAATTTGTTGGTAAGAATCCCGATTTGGCTAGCCGACTAGGATTGGGTGGTGAGTCCCGACCTAGTCTTGGGGTTTAGGGGTTTAGCCTGTGGTGTAGGAAGGGCCCCTCACCCAGAAAACCAGTTAGGGCAGTTTGGTTTTGGTTCCGTGTCCCTCTTCCCCGCTGTCCGGCCAGATGGTGCTGTAAGTTCCTTTGTGTTCGTTACCCCCCTTGCAGGCAGGTGAATACTACTGTAGGTGTCCTCTGGGTCTAGGTGACCTCCCTATCCGCCAACCGTTTCCTCATCCTCTCGTCCCCTGTGCCGGCGATGTGTGAACTGGGCCTGGGTGTACCAGAGTGACTTTATTTGGGCAGGCTCGGGGATTGGTTCCAGTCCCTCTTTCCTAACGTAGTTCCAGAGAGTTAGTTCCCGAGTTCCCCAAGGGGTCTAGGTGATCCTACCCGTCACTCCGGTTCCTGGTCCTGCAGTTTGTGTTTGTGTTAATTGTGTTTGTTGGGTATAGATATGGCTAAGGAGAGCCCCAGTACAGTGAAGGACCTCATGTGTGAGGAAGAGGTCCATGGTAAATTGGAAAAAATGGGTTTTAAGTAAAGGAAAATGCCCCTGGAAAGACTTGTGTCTTCCAGATGGCAGATCCCTTTACTCCCCCAGAGAAGCTTACTCCCTCTGGTGTGTAAGTCCAGGAACCCGTTCGGACCAGCGAAGGACACGCTGGCCACTTGGGGACTTTGGCTTGTGGCCAGAGACACTAGCTGCGCCCTAGTTGAGACCCAGAGTAGGCTAGCAGCAGTGGAAAACACCGGCTTGAGCAAATTGGGGCATTGCGGGTGGATAAGGTAACTTTTCCGTCCGTCCGCGCAAGCCTCTGCACAGAAATTGAGTGACCCTTGCTTTTGGTAGCCTAGACTTGGGAAGAGAAAGCCCACGCCTTAGAGGCTGAGCTGGATCATGCCCGAACTGCGGCCAAATTCAAGGTTGGGCAGGTTAAGGAACAACACAAGGCTGTTAGTCACGCGGCCTGCCTTAAGCAAATTGCCGTACTTAAGAGCCGAGCTCCAAACTTGTAAAGCCCTGATATCGGCCGTGTGCCCTGAGCTGCTCCCCTCTTTTCCCAGGATTTGTCCAGGGAGCCCCTGCTGGAGGAAGCTCTGGCCTGCCCTCCCGTTAATCCGGACAGGAGTGAACATAAGGTCCCAGTCCGCCCAGTTGAGGAGCGTGGTCCATGACCTGCAGGACCGTCCCCACCGGAGAAGGTAGCTCTGAGAGAGCAGAAACGGAGACACAGGTCTTAGAACTAGGGTCCTCTGGTGTGCCACCGAGGCAAAAGCCATTGCCAATAAATAGGGTCCCTAACTCGGTCCACCGGTATCATGTGGTTGAACGCAGTGATACATTCTCACCTGACAGCCAATGGCCAGGACCTGACCCAATTGGCTCGCCTTTGCATGTCCCCTTCTGAGCTCCCTACCCTGGAATCAGCTGTGGCAGCTCGCGGTCTGGTTAGTCTCGAGGCGCACGACGGGTGGGAGGTAGTGAAGATCCTTTGGCCCGGTCAGAGCGCAAGCGTGCTTTATGTCATGGAGCAACAGGGTCCTCGTGAGAACCCTGAGGCTTATGTGGCGCGGAAGCAGCTGCTGGCAATTCTTGCTAGAAAGTCCCCCTGACCGCCCGCGGGTACAGCTTCGATACCGTGGAGTTCAAGACTCTGTTGTATGGAGGCTTCAACCACGAAACGAAGATGGCTCTAGGTCTGGTGGATCCGGCCACGACACCATGGGAGGAATTAGGGAACAACTTCAGCAGGGTCGCTGACCTGTTGCGTGGGGCTGGCTCCTTCAGGTCCCCCATCAAGGCCCAGAGAAGAGACGCAGGGAATTTGGAACCTATAGTGGAAGTCACATATTCCAATTATGGGCCCCATTCCCAGCACAGGATGTCTGCGCTAAATTCCATTCCACGAGGGAGACTCACGGCAAGCGCACCGACAGGACAGGCAGTTGCAGGGAAGAGACACCCGCAGCCAGGCAGGAAAGGCCAAGGAGGTCCCCCCACAGCAACCCACTGCCCCCAAACAGCCCTCTGAGTCCGGTCCTTCCCGCGAGACGTCTGGTGCGTATGATCCACGACAAAGGCGTACTCGTCGGAAACAGCCAAAATTTGGGACACGCTTTCATGGTCGGGCTCGACCTGCACACGTTTGATAAGTGGCCTATGGTAGAACTTTTGGAGGCCCTAGAGAAACAGGTTTTGGCAGACAGTAAACAGTCGGTCCAGGCCGTGGCGGGGAAGAGCCCGGCTGGATACTATCCGACCTTAAACTTGCAGCAGGATTAGGGATGCCCTCGGTCCAAAGACTCCCTGCAGTGGTGTGGCCAAGTTGCAGCCACGCAGGAGGCGGAAACTTCAGGTGAAGGCAGGCACCGAGACCAAGGGTGGAAAACCTCCTGCCACCCTGTTAGCGGACCCTGGTGCTGCACTACAGGTGCTGCACCCCAAATCGGTTAATCGCTGTGAACCTACGCCCGAGGGTGTCCATCTTCCAGATCAGGCGGGGGTGGTGTTAGACGGTCCGCTAACCTGGAAGGACATTCCTCGGCCCCTAGAAGTGTTTTGCTGTAGGTTCTTCACTGGGGGAACCATGGTGAAAGCGATGGCCTCTTGGGCATCATTCTCCTGAGGAACCATGAGTCCACTGCCTGCAGCAAGACATACTCCATGGCCGTAGACTCAGGGACACAAGGTAGTTCTGGCTGCGCACTGCGGTGCCACCCTTACGGTCCCCACTACAGTCCCGTCAGTCCTGGGACAGATTGTGTGCCCGTCACGGAGACGATTGTGGCTATGGTCAGTCCCTCCGTTTGGGTGTTTTGTTGCCGCTTTGCCTTTAAGGGCCCTGGCAGCACTGTGATTGTGACTTTGGTAATCGGTAGATGGGCCTGGATGGTTTATGGCTCACTCTCAGTCACTGTCCTACCTGACAAGGATGTTGTATTGGAGGTCTGTGGGCCTATCCAGACCTCTACACTGGATTGTGTAAAAGAGTCCCAACCCAGGAGCCAGCGTTGCCGCTCCTGCAGGCAATGCAAGTGTGGAGGATGTTCTTGCAGGCAGTCTTGGAGATCCCAACGAAGGATTGGAAGGGGAAACTCCCAGACTGGGAAACCCTTTTGATAGCTCGTCTCGGCACAGACTGGGCATTGCCTCCCTTCATAGGGTTGGCAATCCGCTTGAAGAGATGGCAGTTCAGGCTTTCTCTCCCCTTCCCCTTGTAGATAGCTCCCTCCGTAGTTTGAAATGGAGTCATAACGGAGACCCCATCTGTGTGTTCCCTACAGGAGAGGAATGGGCCCGTTACTATGGATTGCTGTGCTGTTTTCTTTGTCTGGATGCGTCTTTGGAATAGGAGTTCCCCAGTGTTCAGTTACATTCACACAGACTGGCAGTACAATGTGCAGGCGGTATGCCTACCCCGAGACAGAAGCCATGCTACGTAAATCCGACTTATATCCCTGGTATCAGAAGTGATACCCATTTCAGTTATTCACACACCCAAGAGTGTATTCTAACGACTGGCTTGGCGCAGGCCTAACTATGGCCGTTGCCAAACACAACATGACCTTGTATGTGGACATGGCCACTGATGCTGCCCCTACAACCATAACGGTAATCCAGAGTAATATCCGACTGGAAGCACTGGTCACAGTCACCTTTGACATGGATGAGTGCCGCCCTAAGTGGGTTTGGGAAACCTCCATGTATAAGTGCCAGAACATCACCCAGATCCCGACAGGTTGCACATTCACATGCAGAAAGAAATGGTATCCTCACTCTCCTTTTCAAGGTCTGACTCCTTCAGGTAAGCGACCGGATATGTATGTAGGTAATTCTGTAGTACGCAAAGACATAGAAATAGCAGCCTATTCTAATGTCTAGCCCATGATTACGACGATGGTGCTTAATTTTACTGTTGTCAACATTTCTAAGGTGCTCCCAACCTGTGCAGCATATTTAAAACTAGCTTGGACTCAATGGGAACATTGGGAGAAACGATGGTAGTCTTTCTCCCACCCACATACTCGCTCTAAGTGAGATATTTTGGGAACTGTATTAGGAGGTATTGGAACTGGCAGCACCATTCTCAATACCATTAATGGGGAAATTTTAGCGAATCAGCTAGGTGTCATTGGCACCAAGACTAAAGATATAGGAATGTCCTCCGCAGCCATCTCCTTCATTTGGCAAAGGGAATGGACTTGATTAGCCAACTGCTACCGCAAAGGGTTGGCACTGAGCGTGACATAGTAGCCGACCTCGGCCGTGTCTTGCAGAACACGACGCACAATCTGTCAGTTGCCATACACTGCACGCAACTGCAGAGCAACGTGATCACCTTTGCCACTCAGGTGATCCAGGCCAGCCTCATGGGCTTAATACACCCTGCGATCCTGAGCTGATTAAGAGAGCGATACCCAGAATCGCTGGAACACTCCGCCGCTTTGGCGAAAGTACGGAACGCCACCTGGCTGAGCCTAACTATCACGGTGGAAGTTGCCCACGAAAGGATTCTGGATCCTGTAATTGTACATCCAGTATCCCACCTAGGACTCCCTCTCATAGCCGTCAACGTCACTTTGATACCCCAACCACTATACCATTGGTCCAATGGTACCCACTTCTTTGATCTGTCTGGCTGTTTGTTCCAACAAGGTTGGGTGCAATGTTTCTGTAATATTGACAGCTTCAGTCACAACAACAGTTCTGATTATGTTTTGGTACCTGTAAATTCCACTGCAATGGCCCAGATAACCCGTGAATGTTTTTGCTTGAGAACCCCTTGTGAGAGTGTGACTTTAATCCTTAAATGGGTCCCCCTGTTTGGATTGGCCGTGACGCAGCAATCCATGCTTTTGTGGCCAGTGTGTCGAGGACTGTGTTGGCAGAGACTTTTATATTCAGCAAGAGAAACGTGATTATGTTTTGGAAATTGAGTACGCACCCAGCAAATCCGACTGGTCGGATACCATCTGTAACAACGAGATCCCAGCATCTTTATGGCTCCGGAATCTCAGCCAATTAACAGATAAGGTAAGGGAGGTTTCACACTCCCTCCGACATATTGCTGTAAACGTTGACCATTCCGTCAAGAAGGTTGTAAAAACCTCTGTGGAACTTGAAGCAGCTACGAGACATTCGTGGTGGGACATTTTTAACTGGTCATCCTCCGGACAGACAATTGCTAGATATGCCATGCATCCCCTGATAGTACTGATCATCTTCCAAGTCGTACTAGTCATATGTTTAATTATCCTGGCTCTGTGGCCAAGAAACAGATCTTTCAGCTTAAAGCTGGCCGATTCCTAAGCCCAAAGCGCATCTTGTAATATTTGTAAATAGGATAGTGTAAGTGTAACGTTTTGTGTTTCCTGTTCTGTTTGGCTGTTAAAAGCCTATCCGAGGGCAACCAATCCTCAGGTTTGCCTTTGTAATCCAGCTTGTGTTTCTGAGGTAGTGGAGTTGCTCGTTCGGACTCTGCATCCACCCACCGATCCAGGCTGCCACAGACCCTCGTAGTTACATCATCAGGCCTGGAGCTCCGGCTTTGGGCCTGAGAGAGGACGGGTGTAAGGTTAGGCCCATGTTATGAGTACCAGAATGCGAGTGGCACCTACATACCGGAGGGGCCCTTTGCAGACTGGGAAAATAGCATTGACTCTGCAGGACCCACTGGATGCATGCGGAGCCTGAACCAGCAGCCTCATTGCCTTGACTAATGGCCTCCCTCCGGCCAATACAACCCTATCATCAGTCGCTATTAATATCCCCACCAGGCAGCAACTCTTTTGGTTATGGCGAGGAAAAATTTCGCAATTTGAACTCAGCTCCCTTCAGACTCCATGCCACCTATTTGCATTTGTTTACTGTATTGGATGGAATCTGTGTCAGTCTTCCTTCTACAAGCCATAGGTCGATGGTTCCAGTAAAAATCCGAGACCACTCCTTGATACGCATCCACACCCCCCGGGTGCCATGGGGTGTGTGCGTGTGAAAATCCACCATTCCAGCTGAGGGACCAGCCCGAAATGACTTCTTCTTCTTGTTGCAGCAGTTGGGGATCCAGATCCAGCTGTTCCCCAACGGACTTTACAAACTGCTTGCCTTTTCTGCCATGGACTATTGAGTTCCCTGCCGCTTGGACTATCGCACTTGCCACTCCTGCAAGCCCCATTCTGCAAAGAGCTAGTGTGCCCTGGCTAGCTTGACTACGGATTTGGATATTTTGCCCACGTTCCAGCCTAACTTGGACTTAATTTGCTGTTTCTTCCAGTCACCAAACTTTCCTGTACCTGGGGGCGGGTTAAGACTGCATGCACCTCACCTCCCCCGGACCACGAACTTTCTCCAGTACCCATATGGAACTGTTTGCCATTTTGGATTATTCCCAGTGGCCATTCTCCACCAGACTACTACTTTTGCCGCTTTCCACCAGATTCACAGTATTTCATTGCTATTTCATTTATTGCATTGCCATTTTGCTTCTCTCCATTAGTGGGAGGACTTGTTGACATTGCTTACCATTTACTGCTATTGCTACTGTTAATTTGCTTTTTGCCATTTAGCCATTGTTAATTTTATGTTTGTCTGTATGTTTGAAGTTAGGTTTCGGATGTTGTTAGTTAGGGACTGTTCTTTACGAGTTAGTTGTGATGCAAACCCATTTATCCCTGGAGTGATACAACCACGGACCAGTAGACCTCTATTCGGCTCTAAATTTGATTTTAAATGTTTAAATGGAAAAATGATCGATATTGTCTCAATATCTCCCATTTTTGGGGGGGGAGTTGTTTCTATGGTTATGCTATGTCTGGTGATATCACTAGATATCGCTTGATAACAAATAATTTGGCCTTTGCTTGACCTTTCTCTGTCACCCTACTTCACGTGTTTGCAAGGGGCAAGAGACAAGCGCGTAAACAGACGCGGCCATTAATGGTTGTACATTCCAAACCTTATTTAGGCAAGCAACTTAATGCCTCTGTGTATCACTTCAGGGACCACTCCTTCTCGCAAACCAGCCTTGCTCAGCGCGTCTTTACAAAGACGCCCGGCCGAGCGCCGAGCCATTCCTTTATGTTGGGCCATTTGCATACTGGCCATACTATTGTCATCAAGCACTAAGCTCATCATGTAAAGTTGACCTTTTCCCAACGCCTTTGTCCAGCTACAAATTTCCTTTGTTCTCACCGAGCATGGCATGGCCTGTAGGTAAAATCCACCCCATAAAAGGTTCCCGAATCGAAACCCTCCTCAGAACACTCCAGACTGCTATCCTGCCTTGCTGTTCAATTGTCCAGCAAGTTTTGCCCCCTCAGCGAACCGCGTTGAGCTTTCTTCCCCTCAACCTCCTCTTTCTCCCGGACTACAAGACCAGGTGTCGTATTACCCATTTCCCCAAAACTCTCCATTTCCATTTCACAGTTAGTTAATATATGTCGTGTCTTTGGTGTTGTTTTCTCTCAATAAAACATTATTTGTTGCTTTAGAACTTGTCTAGCGGCTCTCTGACCCGACACTCTATACAAAGGGTAAAAGATCCTAGCTAAAGTTGCCCTGCCTCTCGTTAAGCTGGAGAGAGTGCTCAAGTCTAATTTCCCCCATCTTGTGTTTTATTTGGTGATTTGGGCACCCCTCCTGGGACTGCCAACATACAGGGTAAAAGGTCCACCCCACCTCGCCCCCACATAAGCACGGATCTCAGTTGATCATGTAATTCCTGCAACCTATGGGTGCAACTGTGGCCAAATATTAAAAAGTAGTTGAGTGTCTGCTTCCTTCTTGCTCACCTCAAAGAATACAAATGGAAAGAGAGAGGGGAGAGGAAGTATGAGAATGAGAAATAGACAGACAAGAAAGAACAGAAATCTTAGGAAGGTAAGTGAGCCCGGCGGGAGTGGAGAAAGACCAAGCAACCCAGAGTGGGAGGGCGAACCTAGAAGGGTGGGAGGAGGAATGGGAAATGGAGAGGAGACCAATGGGTGGGTGGCTGTGTTTGAAAAGAGGGTGAATGTGAGTCAGATTAGGCAACAGGTCAAACAGGAATCCCCCTGCACGACCTTCTATGTTCCCACTCTGGGAAGAGAGAGTGACACTGTAAAGAAGCATCTTCAAGCCCAATACCACAAAGCAGCTCAGAAGGATTCTATGGTTGATGGTACTGAAAGCTGCTGAGATGTCTAGCAAAACATTCCCTGTCAAGTTCCTAGCAAGATCATCCACTAAGGAAATCAAATCCACCTGTCCCATCACCAGGCCTGAACCAGACTGAAGTGGATCCAGGGGATTTGTGGAGTGGAACTGTCTGTATTCACTGTCTCTGATCACAAACCTCAGGCTGGACTAAGACTCCTGCCAAATACAGGTCACCCTCTGGAGTCCCTCTGCCTCCTTGGCTCCATGGCTTCTGCACTGGGTTTCTTTTTGCTGCACCTCTGTGCCCAAGGGAGCCCACAAAGCTTGCTGCAGTTGAATTCCTTCTACTGACAGCTCTGGAAAGCACCATCATGTTGTAGCCCGGCCCTCTTGGAATGGGTTCCACATAGACGACTCCCCATTCCACTTCATTAACTTGTGGAAGGCCAATGGAAGCTCCCTGTTCAGCAACCCACCTGGGTTCTTTTGCAGTGTGTTCTAAACAGCCCCTGTTGCCACGACAAGCTGGTTGGCCAGGGCTGAAGGTTCCACTGCCTCCTCTGTCAGAGTTGGAGCTGCTGAGAGTGGAAGTGGTTTCTTTCTGCTCTCTTCCTGACCTGAAGTAATTGGTGTTTGAGGCTTTCCCATCACCTGACTCTGGATCATCAGAATTTAAGTGGATTTTCTCGTTTTCGGAAAATCAAGAATCTCAAGGTAGCCTTTCCAACTAAGTTATAAAGAACAGCAGGAAGAAAACGGGTGAAATGGCACTGTTTTTTAAGCTTTTAAAAGTCCCAGTGTCCTATTAAAATCAGTTAGTAAATTGATTAAATAGATAAATTTGGATAAAATCTATTTAGTCCTACTGTTAGTGGTACTTAAGATTAGAGTGTTCATTCCCAACCTGAACATGTTGTCTGAAACGTTTTATACTTTTCAAATAATTAAAATGAGCCATGTGTATATCTGATAGATGCATGAAAGGTATTCCAGTCATATTTAACATATAGAATATGTCTGGATTTTTGTTTATATATTTTTGAAAAGACATTCGCGAGAAAAAATTACAGGGTACTTTTAAATTTAGTCTCAGCAGCGAGAATAAACTATGCTAAAATGTCAAAAATTCAGAAACACCGGATATGGATCAATAGTTACTAAAGTTATGGAATTAAAAGAATGTGATCTATTCTCCCAATCTTTGAGAGGAAAAGCTATGAAAGCAGTAGAGAAGGACTGGTAACTGGTAGCTACTTATATTATTAATAGATGCGAAGTCAAAGTCTAATGAATGTGAAAAATGTGTAAATAGGATGGAAGATAAAATTATGATATAATGAGGTTTAGGACGATACTTGTAAAAGAAAATAATTGTAAAATACGGCATAGTGATTTTAATTTAAATGTGCAACTAACTAGAGGAAATAAGTAGATAGTAGGAAATTTCTAAATAATAAGTTAATACGTGCCCAAGAGAATGTATAGGATACGACAAGGTAACACTATTAGTATGTAAATATGGAATGTTTTATAAATGTATAATCTACGAATTTGACAACGATTTGAATGACGATGTAATGTATGGCAATAGGAACTTGCTATGTAAAATCCTGATGTGAGTGATATTTTAATATTTACCATTAAAGAAAAAAAATTTAAAAAAAAAAAAGAAAGGTATTCCGGTCAGACTAAAGACCATTATGTCCCATATGTCATATGATCATACAGGTCTCCCTCCGCATTTGCTAGTTTGACCTTCGCAAATTTGATTATTTGCGAGGCACGTGCTTCCCTCTCCCCTCCCATTCCCTTGCTTCAAGCCGAAAATGTTGCGCGGTCATACAAGGCTCCTGGGGGCCGCGCGCACTTACCTGCGCTCCAGTACATTGTCCCAGGTGCGCTAGGCGCGCTTCCTCCCCCAGCGCAGAGTACAGCTCCCAGGAAGGGGCGGGGTGGTTGCACGATCAGGAAGCCAGTTGTGGGATGAAGGAGCGGTGAAGAGAGCGCCTCGCACAAGAACCTGCTTGCGTGAACAACCCCCCCCACCTCCGCGATAAGGTAATGTGCGGAAAAGGTCAATGTCTTATTCTGCATCCTGGAGTATGCACACTACCAATAGTACCATCTTTACCATAGTTCCAGTGGTACCACAGTCTTTGGAAAGGTAAATCACTGCTGGTCCTTATATCTGGAGAAGGGCAGATTTAAGGGAAGCAGTAAAGAGAGATAACCGTGGAAGCCAAGGAGGGGGAAGAGGAGGAAGGGACTGTGTTCTCAGAGAGGGAGAACTGAGCCAGACCTGTCTGTCCTGGCCCTGGCTTGATCCAGGGATCTCCCTGTGTGGGAGACAATAATGTGAGTTGCAACTCCAAGAGGTGTCAGGCTGGGCAGGCCTTGAGTGTGAGGCTTGGGTGCCTTTCGCACTCGTATTTTCCACACTTCCCCTTCTCTCAAGCAATCAGTCAGCCCCTTTGTTTTCCTGTCTCTGGAAGGAGCATCCATGAGGATCCTAGCTGACACCCACATAGCTTTTAGGGGCTCTGTAAGTGAATTTAGGTCAACTTCTTTTGTCTATCTCCTTTTGCCTATCTCCTTCTTTTGCCTATCTCCTTCTTTTGTCTATCTCATTTTCTATCTGAAGAAGGATTTCCTGAGTGAATTACATAGGTTTTTCTCTTTCTGCCCTACAAGACAATTCAGAGTCCCTCTGTCTCTACCACAAGCTCCTGGCAAAAGCCCCAGTGCACTCTGCTTCATATAGATTACCAAATATTCCTACAGAAAATTACCAAATATGGCTAAAGAAACTTCACTAATTAAACATGGCCTTTGGATTTCAACAAATTGGGTTTTTAGCAAATTTGAAGAACCAGACTGAAATCAATTCAGCTTTGTGGTGAGAGCGCTAGATATCACTTGATATCAAATAATTTGGCCTTTACTTGATCTTTCTCTGCCACCCTACTCCACGCGTTTGCAAGAGCCACCAGACAAGCGTGTAAACAGGCGCGGCCATTAATGGTTGAACATTCCAAACCACATCTAGGCAAGCAGCTTAATGCCTCTCCATCGCTTGAGGGACTACTCCTTCTTGCAAACCAGCCTTGCTCAGCGCGTCTTTATAAAGACATGTGTATTTCTATACTGCTTATCACCTATGTGCCCTCTAAGCAGTTTATAATGTGTTAGCTAATTGCTCCCAACAAACTGGGTACTCATTTTACCGACCTGTGGAATGATCGAAAGCTCAGACAATGTGGAGCCCAGCAAGATCAAACTCATAACCTTGTGGCTGCAGCCTCGGCATTTAACCATTGCACCACCAGGGTTCCTACAGATGGAGAGCACAAAAGAATCTTTGTAACTGTCAAAAGAATAACATGGGAATGGTGATACTAGAATTTAAATCGTTATCATCACCATCTTTTGAATATACATTACTTATCAAATTGGAAGTACTTGAAATATGAAGGTAGCTATGTTCTTCTTGTTTTGAAAATTGTAAATCCTCTGGTGGTTGGGAAAAGGTTAAATATATGCTTGATAGTGTCTTGCTCCAAAATCAAAACAAAAAAAGTTAGCTTCAACATTTCTAGTGCTTTACTCTGTCCCAAGTAATTCAAATAATTTATGCTTGGAAAGACTGGTGCCCAATCCTCTTCGAATGGTCTTCATGTTACAGGAAGCTTCCTAGTTGGAAGTCACTCCAACTGGGCTAAGTGGTTAACTATTTTTTTCTTCGTCATTTGTAATTTTAATGATTTACTCTTTGGAAAGTTTATTCCTTTTGCAGCCAAGTCAAACTGGGATGGGGGCCAGAAGACAAGAGGTTAAGCCCCTCTACCTGGAAATCTGCTTTGTCCTGGTGGTCCATTAACCTGCAAAGGGATGACGGGAGCTCTTCTTGCCTAGCAGCCCACCTATCTCCTTTTGAAATGGGTTCTGAACAGTCCTTGTTGCCATAACAAGCCCAATGGCCAGAGCCAAAGGTTCTGCTTCCTCTTTCTTCTCCGTCTCTCTCTCTCTCTGTCTCTCACTTTCTCAATGTGGGAAAAAGTTCCTCTTTGAGTAGGAATTCTTCTTTTCCCTCTCCTTCTGTCCCTTTGCTGAACTTCATTTCTTTGCTGTTTGAGACTTTCATGTTGCCAGACTCAGGACTGTCCAAATGGATTTTGTCCTGCTAAAGACAGAATCTCAATTTACCTTTAACAGACAGTTTAAAACCAACCACCAAAATAGGGAATGTTTTGCAGAGCTCAACAGAGAGAAGAGGATTTGAGTGGCACCAAAGAACAAATGACTTGATGTTCTACAGTGGGACACTGGTATCTGCGAAGGTTTGATTCCAGGATCCCCCATGATTACCCAAATTTGTGGGTGCTCAAATCCATTATGTACAGTGATGTCATAAGATGATGTCCCTTATATAAAATGGCAACGTCAAAATTTGTTTTTGGATTTCTTAAAAAATACTTTCAAGCCACCATTGGTTGAATCTGCAGGTACAGGATCTGTGGGTATGGGGTGCCAACTGCACTGTCAACTCTCCAGTCCTCTAGGACAGAGACTGTTTTTAGGAACATGTTTGAATTGGATCAGAAATGTTACATTTGAGCTTTCAAAGATCTCTTGGCTCCATACCGTTTAGATCTGTTGATGGGTTATTACTCATTCCGTTCTAGAACATTCTTGCTTGTCACAACTCCTTGCTGCCATCTCTTGGTCTCCCAACCTGGAAACATCTGTTTCCAGCCACAGATATGGACAACCCCTATCTTCAGCAGGGAAGATGGATGAAAACAGTTGTCCCAGCTTCTCTGCAAAGTTACTTTCCTTCAGCACTCCTGCCATACCTTTAGGACCTATGCTACGTTCAGAAACTAAGCTTCAACTAAGACATACACCACCATGATGTGTGGCTTGAGCCTGTGTTTCACTAGGGGAGGGGCTGGGAAGGGAGAGGAGGAATGGGGTTTAACTGACTGGGGAGAGGAAAAAGAGAAGAAATTCAGGAGTTTAGAGTCTGGGGGATGTTTGAATGCTGAAGAGCTCTGTCTTAGAGAGACCTGGGAAATCGTTGTATGAGAGACAGGCAATGAATTAAGCAGAGAGAGAGAGAGAGAAAGAGAGAGGGGGTGTGTGCTGTTTCATAAACATTTAGATACAAAACAAATTTAAGTAACACTGTTACAATAAACGTTTGACTTTCCGTTTTTCTTATAATACTCTCATAGAGGCCCTTTTTGCACGCAGTTTCTTTTGCGAGAGGGCCCCTTGAATGGCAGTCCCATTTTTCAACGC